>JANHAO010014150.1:0-15485 GCA_026873985.1 Saraca asoca | reverse complement strand
TGGGTGGTTTGGGTCAGCCATGGGTGCTGTGTTTTACCCAGAAAATTTTTGAAATTTTGCCCTCCCATGGTTGCTCCAAACCTATCATATTCAACCTAATCAAGCCATAGTGCAACTTATCAAAAATGCCCAATAGACATGATCTATCCTGCGTATAATTAATTACCTGGAGGCACATTGATGCAGCCAACTAAGCATTTAACTTATGTTAAAAATGGGGAGCCAGAATTTGTTACCCGACTGAATAATGAAATTGCTGATTGAAAACTTACAGCTCACATGCGATCTATTACTTTCAGCTTTCATGCAAGCAAAAGGCTTGCAACTCTCATGCAAGCAAAGGAATTACAGCTCTCATGCAAGCAAAAGACTTGCAGCTCTCATGCAAGCAAAGGACTCACAGCTCTCATGCGTCTTAGCAGCTTAGGCGCACCTGGTGCTACACGCACTAAGCCTCCAGAGCTCGCTACCAAATAGCTCGGGCACACCTGGTGCTACACGCACTAAGCCTCCAGAGCTTTCATCTTAGCAGCTTGGGCACACCTGGTGCTACACGCACTAAGCCTTCAGAGCTCGCTACCAAATAGCTCGGGCATACTTGGTGCTACACGCACTAAGCCTCCAGAGCTCTCATCTTAGCAGCTCGGGTACACCTGGTGCAATGCGCACTAAGCGTCCAGAGCTATCAATAATACCGTTCGGGCACACATGGTGCAATACGCACTAAGCCTCCAAAGCTACCAATAATACCGCTCGGGCACACCTGGTGCTAAACGTACTAAGCCTCCAGAGCGAGTTCGGGCACATCCGTGCTCCTATGGCAGGAAAAACCCCGAGACAGAGTGCTCCTATGAGGGAGAGTGGCCAAAAAAGGGACAATACCTCTAGGGAATAAGATCTCCCGACGAGGCGCCTTTCTACGGTAAAATTATGTCCGGGGTTAAACTCCACTAGGTCAAACTCCACGGGAACCCCAGAATGGAACCCCACTGACACTCCAAACACCCTACTCATCGTGCATCTGAGCGACCTCCTTCGTCATTTAATATGATATATGTTTTTGAAATCATGATTTTATGGCTGAAAACCCATTTATGCTAAATCATGTGATTTATTAATATCTACTATCGAAGTCAATTGACTTATTGGGCATTCATTATACTTAAATCTTTTGAACTATGATTTGCAGGAATTCATTCATCTTAGCATGGCATGTCGAGCTTTTGCCAGCAAAAGTTTAACTCCCAGTCCGCAGAGCGCACTGCGAATTGGGGGGCTTATGTTGTATGTGTTTTTTGGGCTGGCAAAAGGCCCAACTGATGGAAGCCCAGCCCGCTGAAGAAGCCATTCTCAGCCAAGGCTTGCTGAGCACGAAAACCAAGAAGAAGACAGTCTGCAGAGGCTGATTGACAGGAAGCCTGCAAGAGCTGAATTGCAGGATTAGCCTTTATGTTTATAGGCTCCGTGTAATAGGAAAAAGAAAGAAGGGGGCTCATTTGGTAAGGGACATTCTGAGAAAACACATGTCAACTTACAGAGAGAGATTGATTCTTAGAGAGAGCATCCTGGGAAAAATAGAGAGAAATCATTGTAACAAAGAGAGAGCTCAGAGAGCAGGGAGCCATGGAGCTCACAAGAGAGATATCTTTGTAAAATACTGCATATTGTAAATGCTTTCCTAGCAATAAAATGATTCGTGGACGTAGGGTCCGGTGCTGCCTGGATTTGGCCGAACCACGTTAAAAATCTATATTGTCTGTTGTATATTTTTCTTCTTCTTTCTTCATTTTCTGCACCAGGTTGCAATTAAAAGTCCATTGAATCTCTCCCCGTTGGCTGAAGTTTAGGTTTTCCGTACGAACCAAATTTCATCGTAAAAAATAATAATGATAAAATGATATGCATAATATAAAATGATATAATATATAGTGTAATTCAAGTACGTAGGTAATTGTAAAAAAAATGAGTCAAATACTTTAATAGTAGATTTATTTTGCATTGTAATAGATGTAATATACTTAACATTTTATCATAAATATTTAAACAATTTAAAACTATTGGATTGAATTTTCATGATAATAGAAGTATAAATAGAAATTGAATTCAAAGAAAGTGAAAATAAAAAACTTTGTTAAACTATATGATAATAATCGATGGTTAACATATGGATTTTTTTTGTAATCTTATATAATTTCTTAATTTTAAAATTAATTTTTGAAAGTAAAATTAAACATATATAAATTGCTTATTTTAATTCAAAATTTTCTAATAATTGAAATAATTTTTTTTAATTATTACAGTAACTTAAATAGAAAGATTGGGCAAGAGGGGAGGATAAAAAATAATTTAATGACAAAAATCCAAAATCATCTACCTTAGAAAGAAATTTAACTTCTCACAGAATTACCCATTGTAATTTCTTTCTATATTCAAGCACGTGAAATGACCACCGAGCGCGCGATACCATCCCAGTGCAAGTATCTTCAATTATTATTATTATTTAACAGAAAAATATTTAGTCTCTTCGCTGTGTCCCCAGGGAGTTGTCCTGGGACTGGCCGTCTGGTGGTGACCGAGAGGGCTAGAAGTAGAGAGAGAAGCTTTTCTTTCTCCATTCTCTCTCATCTCAGAAATGGCCGACGAACCTATGCCTACTCGCTGGTCGTTCCAGGTTCCATTTCTTCATCTCTGTTTCCCGGTAAAACGCATTTGCAAATGCACAACTTTATCTATATGAAATTCTGTATTTTAGGCTTTTGTTTAAACTCTGATTGATTGATTGATCTTAGGACTACATTTAGCTGATTTTAGAGAATCAAGTAGTTTCGATAACTTGATGAACTGTCATGCAGTAGAAGGAGTGGTGTTTGTTTTCAGTTTTTTTTTTTTGCTTTATTCCACTGTCGGTGGTTCATGCAAATGGAGGAGAACTAGTTATTTGGATCGATTTTTTTTTTGTTAATTTTCTTACTAGCTTATAAATTTTCTAGGAATCTTTTCGTTGAGATGAACGTTTGATTGCTTTTCTTGCACATTTTCTTGTGTCGAACTGAGACCATTACGAATGTTGATCTGTTTAGGTAGAATTGTACGAAGATTCTTGATTTGTTTCATATTTTATCAGGATTTCAAACTGTTTTATGAGGACAAGTTTGGAAGGAAGAAAATCTCGGAGAACGGTGAGGCTGCTGGTAAAGCTGACAGCAATGGAAATTCGGTTACTTCCAATGGAAATCAGCATGCCAGAAACACAACGGACATGGCCATCTATGAGCAATTTCAAACTCAGGTGCTTTGAATGAGTTAGATGCATGAGATTTGAATCAGTGATTTGTTTTGACTTTTCTAAATTGACGTCATGAATACTAAAAATTTTCTTCTCCCCAGGGGCAGAATTCGACCCACACAAATGGCTATTCACTAAACCATATTGATGAGAGGCCGTAAGATTTCTTTATTCATCACGTTATATTTCGTGGGCTTTGTGGTGCAACTAACTTAAAGGCAATTCAGTTCTCCTTTACGAGGATTAATTAAGTAAAAATAAAACAAAATGAATGATATTAACTAACTTGAACTGTGCATTAAGTTATGATTGCATAACAAATAATTAATTAAGATTAATTGGTTCCATCTATTTATATATTTAACTTTTATAAATTTTTAGTTGGTGTTGATTGACTATCAGTATGTATGCTACTAGCACTGCTGTTATTGTGTATATCTCAATGGTATATCACCAAAGCACATTTTAAGTGTCATACAAGAGCAGAGTTGATGATAAATCTTTCTCTGGCAAGGACTGTTTTCTAGGCCTAGCATGCTCTAGATCTGCTAATTTTTCTTGTCCTTATGGAGGATTATTCTCCTTTATACAGCAAAATTTATTTTAAAAAACTTATTTAATCATAAAGTTTTTTATTGTTGTTCCTTAACATTTGTAACTGGAATATGACATGTATCATGAAACTTTGGGTTATCATTTACAATTATGTAAGATAAAACAATTCAACTATGCCCAAAGTCCTTGTTACTTAAAATTAGGCAAAGCAGGTTCATACTGTGCCCTATGAGGAACTTGCAATTTTCTGTCTATTATATTGTGAAGTTTATGCATACCCAAGTTCTCGAGGTTCTCACCCGACAAAGGGAAAGATTCAGACAGTACATGCAAGAAAACATCCATTAATTTTTCCTCACGGCTGTAATGATTAGTTTTATCATCTTACGAGTTATCTAAAGGGCCATAATCTTTACTAAACAGTTGTTGCTGGAGAGTGTCCATGTCCTTTGACATCACTGATAGTTCTTGTTGACATCATCAGGCAGAAACCTTTGCTTCCACCTTTTGAATCTGCAGAAATGCGTGCTTTAGGAGAGAGCTTAAGTAGGTAATTTTCCTCTCTCTTAACACATGATTTCTATGGAGTAAGCACTTTCAATTGGTTTCCACTGTCTGTTGGGCATGGTTTTCATGATTTATAACTTTATAGGTCTCACAATCCTTTATATATATATATATATATATATATCTCATTTCACATCATACAACCATTCACAGGGATATCATTCGTGGAAATCCAGATGTGAAGTGGGAGAACATCAAAGGGTTAGAGAATGCCAAACGTCTGCTCAAAGAGGCTGTTGTTATGCCAATCAAGTATCCCAAGTAGGTAGCTTTGTTGAAAATTACTTCCTTAATCGAGTTTGTAGCTATTATTTACTCTTTTCTCTCACCTCTCATCATAATCTGGTATGTTACAGAAAGTGCAATCATTATATTAGATAATGAAGCCGTTTAAATGGAAAAAGTTTCTGCTATAACTTCCTCTGTTTAATGGCAGCAGCTATGATGAAAGCATTAAAATATTTCCTTTAATTTTAAGTGAACTTATGATGGTTTATCATGTGTTCTTCTCTTCTGCATAAACAATATTGTAGCTAGAATTTGAAAAGTAGTACATTTGTGTTGGCTGTTTTTTGTAATTTTTAGTTCTGAAAGTAGTGAGAGCATTCTTGCATATAAAGAGTTAAAAATTCAGCAATTTTATATTGGGTTGCTCATAACTTCTATTTTTTGTTTCAATCTCAAATGAGTGAGGCATACCATATTTTAAATTTTTTTGTCATCTATCCTTGTGTTTTAACAAAATCAAATATCACTCTGAATCAGTCCTTTGAAAATTAGATCAACAAATCCATTGCCACTGTGCCACAAAGTCTGTGGGTAATGCCTGGTAGTTTGCTGCATGTACCTTAAAAGGTCAGTTTAGTTTTTTAAAAACATTATTTTATGAAATGAGAGAAAAAACTAGTTCTCTTGAAAATGGCACTTTAAGTATGGTCCTAATTTTAAATTTAGATCTTTTCTTTTCAGTCATAAATATGAAAATTACATGATATCTTGAAGGAGCGCCTAAAATATTCATTGGAACAATTGTAAAAATATCTGTATGAGGATTTTGCCTGTTGAAAGTCCTAATGTTTGAAATTGTGAAACTGTGGTGCTTGGTATATTAAAATTTGCTAAAATTGTAGAAAATTAAATCCTTTAGTAATAACAAGCTGATCTTTCTCCTCTCTTTAGGTACTTTACTGGTCTATTATCACCATGGAAAGGCATTCTCCTTTTTGGCCCTCCTGGAACAGGAAAGGTTGGTGTAATGTTTCCTTAAATAATTCAGGGGTTACTTTCTCAGTGTCTAACAAAAACTATAAATTTGTTATCTGTGAGAGCAAATCACATTCTAGCAGATTCTGTTAAAAGTGAAGATTGATTAACATATTGTGATAGTACTCATCTTTCCCTTAGTTCCATTGTGTATTTTGAGTATCCGAATGACTATATAACTAGACAACTCTTATTCTTAATATTGCAGACAATGCTTGCAAAGGCAGTTGCAACAGAATGCAAGACTACATTTTTTAATATCTCGGCATCATCTGTTGTCAGCAAATGGCGAGGCATGTTAAAAGCAACATTTTCTTTTCTTTTTATTTTCTAGGGTTGTTTATTTTTTGTGAATTGAACTAGGTACAAAACATAGTAATTTTCCTTTTACCACTATTAAACTTGTAGAAGCTGGAGTAAGTCTATCAGCATGCATGAGCAGGTAATGGTAATTGTTATCACTTCCTTAAGATGAGTGGGAACAATATTCGCAAGAATATATGATGCTAACAGCTATACAGTGAATCCTACTGGTTGCTGATGTAGCCTAGCTGTTTAGGACTGCTAATGTTGCCTAAAGGGCTTGGAGAGGTGACTTGTTGGTAAATGCAGGGATGATGTATTGGATCAAAATAATTGGTCACATGGCTTACCAAGTGATCCTTTAATGTGGACTGTGGACCACTTTCTGCTAATTTAATAAGTGTCAAGTGTGAATGTGTGTGCACACACACATATGATGCTTCTGTGACATTAATAGCCTTGGGGTTCAAGATCTCACCCTTGGATCTATGCAATATAGGGTGAGAATCATGCATTGAGCTTACCATTGTTAGCTTATTCTATGAGATATCTTCGAAAACTAAAATACTATGCGAGATGTATTCATCACATCTGTTAAATTTGTTACTATTACCTTTATGATGAGAACTTCTTACTAATACTGGGTTTTGGTAAATTATTATGTGGGAACATTTGATATATGTTGTGAGATTGGTTTATTTTAAAGGAGCTGTTTTCTGGTTGGTTATAGCATTTCTGTGACTTATATAAGACTCGGACATTAACATTCTTTTATTATACTACTGCTGATTGAATACTGGCATATTCATGAGTGCAACCTCCCTTAAGAATGATAATTTTTAACTAAAGGAGAAATCACATATGCTACTAAAGAAAATTGGGTCTAGTTTTTCCCACAACCATTAACTAAATGAAAACTATCACAAAGATGTGGTTTGTTGCCTACTTTGTTTCTATTGCTAACTAGTCTCGCTGCTGCTTGAATTTATTAAGAGTGAGGGCTTTTGCAGTGCTTCCTTTTCTTTCTTTGTTATAACTTCTTACAGATGGTTTCAAATCTCTCTATTTACATAGTTTTTCTCTCTCATTGCAGGTGATTCAGAGAAGTTAGTGAAGGTGTTATTTGAGCTTGCTAGGCACCATGCACCCTCAACGATATTTCTGGATGAAATTGATGCAATCATTAGTCAACGTGGTGAAGCACGCAGTGAGCATGAAGCAAGTAGACGGTTAAAAACTGAGCTACTCATACAGGTGATGCCTTTTATCTAGAAAAGAACATGAAGATATATCATTATGGACTTGTAGTAGATTATAGCTGGCTAACTGTGGATTAAAAGCTTTTATGTTTCCGGACTACCTTGTAGTTATGGGCTCAAGAAATCTGTAATAGTTATTCCTTTTTTATTTCTGATTGAAAAAGAAATTTTATTATGAAAGAATGGTAGGGGGAGCACATGAGGAGAGATGCAAGAATACCAAAGTATAAAAAAAAAAAAAACAGAAAGAAATGGAAAAAAACAGCTATGTAAGGCTAGGCAATCTATTTGCATATACACTATTGAAGTTCTTCTAAGATGGTCATTAGCTGAACATTATAAGTTGTAAACAAAACCCCTTTCTTGTAAAAGATGCTTTGATAAAGCTTTTCGCCTGAAAATTTTACCATTTCTTTCCAACTGTACAAACCAACAACCATAAACTCTGCATCTCCAGAGAGCCTTCTTCTCCTTTATCCATTCTCGTTTCAAACCACTAAAATGACATACCATAAAGAACTCTAAACTTTTCTGGACAGATCTAATATCCGTAAAAATTCCGATGTGTTTACACTGCAAATATCTATCCGCTGGACAGTGCCAAAACATAATTATGTTAGAAGTCTCAGAGACACATTAAATCATTTCGTTAATCCTATTTGGACAGGAGTACAAATAGAGGACTTCACCTTGGAAGTGCCCTGTGATCTCCAAATTAAGCTTGTGACTTTGTGAGAGGCAGGGAATGAGATTCTTATGTAGTACTTCGTCCATGGGTAATGTTAACATTGTTAAGACTTCAGTCAGTTTCCGTTCAGGACTTTTCATGATTTTATTTCAGTCATAGCTGGGTAATCACATACTGAAAGACAAAGATTGGCAATGAAGCTCATAAGCTGGTTTAGAAATTTAGTCGCTTATTCCATCTATGATTTCAAGTGATAGAAGCCATTCTTGGGGGGGCCTCCACCTGAAAGTTAAGCTCATAAAGAAGTTGCATGGTATTAGAAACACTTTGGCCAAAGTGATAGGAGTTTGATATTTTCAGCTCCCATTTTGGTATTCTTTTTTTTTTTTTCATAATGCTTGATGGGTCTATGTTTTGTCCAATTTGTAAGCTTGAATAGCTTTTTGTCTGATGGGGTGTGTTACTGTTAAGTAACAAAAACCATTCTTGGGCTTCCCCAAAGTTGGTTCTTGACATGTTTGTTGAAAACCTTGGTGAGTCTAGGACTTCCTTGACTTGTCTGTCGATCATGCTTTGGTAATACTTCTATCACTGTCATAATATCCTGTTTGTAACCCACTGAATGGGACTGTGATTGACTCTGGAAGATGTAAATATCCTCTAATCAAATAAATAAAGAAACTTGAAGAAAGAAGAAAACAGGAGAGCATGTTCATCTCATTGTCTTAGATAAAAGCATTAATATAAGCTTCAGATTCATCTCAATGTCAATACCTCCAGAGATTTTTTCTTTCCTTCCTACTAACCACACACTCCTGGCATCCTGTAATTCACTTGCAGCTTGCTGTAACCACGCTAACAATCTGATACGTTATTAGGGAGCACTGAACAAAGATTAACCAGGAATCCTCTCCTCTCTATTCAATATTTGGATGTATATTGAAAATTTTACATTTTTAGTGGTGAAGATTCAGTTATTTAGTTACTTAAGATGACTTCAATGGTTGTGATTTGAAATATGGCTAATTTTTCCTTGGGAGGTTGGGCCTTCTGTAAATTTAACTCAATGATTGTATCTTACTGTGCTTTAGTTACAATAAAATGAGATATGTATTCTGGTTTGTTTTCTCAGAAGATAATTAAAATTGCAGATGGACGGCTTGCAACAAACCAATGAACTTGTTTTTGTTCTGGCAGCAACAAATCTTCCATGGGAATTGGATGCAGCCATGCTCCGCCGTTTGGAGAAGCGAGTATCCTTCTCAAATATTCATGCATGTGCTTATTTTTACATTATAATGGAATAGATTAAATTGCTTAATCCTTTAACTGATATTTTAGATCAATTGATTGGAAAATTATCTTGGCAAAGAAAGCCAATTTGAGATAGCTCATGCTTTTCAGACGATCAAAATTTGAAAATTTTCCTTTTTCATAAATAAAACTAGCATTTAACTAGGTTTCTTATTTTGTTTCCTACAGGAGAACAACTAATACTTTTTTGAGATCAGTGTCCTTTTGCATTTCAATTCCACTTTAGGTAGACATTTGTTGGTAGACATGTACAGCAGTGTTAGTGTGTTTGGTTTGCATGATGCTGAGTATAGATTCTTGGGCCTACTTTCTACCAATTTAAGAAGTTTGGGACATTCAGCAATCTGTTTGTTTTTCAGTATAGTTTGGAAGGCATCTTATAAGCATGTGTTAAGTTTTATATTTTAGGAAAGTAATGTTTCATTGTGCATGTCTTTAGGACAATTTTCTTTGTGCTATAGATGAAATGGCCGCTAGATTTCTGCTACTTGCAAATTTTAAATTTCCTACCGCTCAATGTAGAATTTGAGGAATTTATGCTGGATTATTGTGTAGATCTTGTTATTGATATTCACTGGTCATTTTTTTTTTCTCTATCATAGAGAATATTGAGATCATAGTTCCATGCATATTTGCATTATACACAATTGAGATCTCTCAACTAGATCTGGTGATTCTAATCCAGTGGTTATTCCTTAACCATGACCAAAAGATCCTTGTACCTCTTCCAGAACCAGAAGCAAGAAGAGCCATGTTTGAAGAACTCCTTCCATCACAACCTGATGAGGAGCAGATCCCCTATGATTTACTGGTGAAGCGTTCTGAAGGATATTCAGGCTCAGATATCCGGTTACTTTGTAAAGAGGCAGCAATGCAGCCATTGAGACGCTTGATGTCACAACTTGAACAGAGAGAAGACATGGTGCCTGAAGAAGGTATGTGGTTTACAAAAATTTCTTGATTGGCAAAAACTTGCATAATGTGCAGGAACACAGAGACTTAAGTTGTAAATTTTTGGTATGAATGACCTGAGGTTCGTGTATTAGCATCTCTGCCGGCAACTGTTAACTAATGTATAATCCTTCCCTTCAATTAATCCAACATATTTGATTATAAAACCGCATTTATCTTTCATTGTGAGCCAAGGTACATAATATTGGCATTTCGATCAGATGGTGATTTGTTGGTTCAGCACTGTAGTATATGACTCTAAGATCATATCTAGTAGGTTGGCTTACACAATGATCTCAAACTACTTTCATTGGGCGAGTTCACCACTCAACAGATACTTGTGCAATGTGGGGAGCTATGGAAGCTATTTGACATGGTTTAACTGCACTATCCTCTGTGCATTGTTGAGTCTTATAGAAGGTATTAGGTAAAGCCATAAAGGATACAAGGGCATGTGTCTTAGTGCCTCTATATAAATAGAGGGATGGTTAAGTCTTATGCACCTAGTTGTCCATCATTCAATAATATTGCTATTGCCCAATCCTTCTATAGGCTTTGGTGTTTGGTCTCCAACACCTTTCCCAATTAAACCTCAAATTCCTGACATGGTATCAAAGCAGTAAATCCACTTTCAAGTTTGTGGGGTGTATTCATCCAACAAGAAGGAAAGTTAAGTTCCTGTTGTTATAGTTGGATCACTCTAGTTTTGTTCTTCATTATTTTGAAGGCCATTATTTGGGTTAGTTGGTGAAAAAAAAAAAGGGCGACGTCATGCGTGGAGAAAGTGAGAGTGTTTGTGCTAGTACAATGGTCCAAGAAGTGCCACAGCTGACATGAATGAAGCAACCAAGGGGCGGTCACAACTGCCGGAGTCCAACTACGAGTCCGACTACTCCTGGTCTGGCATTTCAGTGGTGGCAGTTTCCAGAGGTGTGATTTTGAGCTCTCCTCTCCAATCTCTGTCACCAAGTTAACATTATGGGTGGCTAAATCTGTCATCTACCTAGGACCTTACAGGTGATAACATCTTGAAGGTCAGCAGTGAACAGAGCTCTCTTGATGGGCTGAACCAGCTCTGATGTGGTGATTTTTAGGTGTGTTTTTTTTTGGGGGGGGGGGCACGGCCTGAGGTATTTAGGACAAATTTGGTTTGTACAACTGTGTTTGGACCCTGCTTGGTGCATTTTCACCAGATCTAAGGTTTTTAGGGCATAACCTGGTGCCATTTGAACTCGAGGTCTGATATGGAGAGCTTCATATGTTAGTGTGTTATGTTGACTTAAATTTATGTAACAAGCTAAAGCTTATGTAAGCTTCAACTAGAGGGTGAGTGATAGAAGGTATTAGGGTAGAGGGTACAAGAGTCATTGTGTGTCTTAGTGCCTCTATAACTTGGGTTTTAGGTTAAGTCTTAAGTATTCATCGGTCAATTGTTCAATAATGTAGATATTCTCCCCAATCTTCTTATTGCCTCTGTTCTCTGGCACCTTTCCCGATCAAACCCAAATTCCTGACAAGCTCATGTGGGAGAACATTTGTGTGTCTTCCTGATTCATTAAGAATAACAATGCCTATGCCATACTAACAAAAATATCTTCCTTTCCTTTGAAGATGTTAACTTGGTGTTTGGGCAAATAATCTTTCTCGAAAGGAATGTTTAATCAAATATTGATTCCATTGTTCAAAACTTATTTGTTTTCATGACTTCCTTACTAGCTTAAGGAACGCATAGAGATAATTGTATATTGCATTTGGAGCTGAAGAAATTTATCAGGTTCTTTGCGGTACAAGTTTGGTTAGATATGTCAAGCTATATATTTACATTACATAATGCCTCTGTCCCATTAAGAGCAACTTTGTTATATCAAATATGAGCAATTGTCGTTGGTGAATGTGCTTGTTTCCTGCAGATCTATTACTGAGTTTCCATTCATGAACTAACGTAGTTGTTGGATTGCAGAGTTGCCAAAAGTTGGACCAGTCATACCTGAAGATATAGAAACAGCTCTGACAAACACCAGACCATCTGCTCATCTCCTTGCACACAAATATGAAAAGTTCAATGCTGATTATGGAAGTCAGATACTTCGATGAAAAGTTGGAAGTGTTTCAGATAGCCTGGAATTTGATTATTATAAGTTTGTTATTTGTAAAACCAGCTAAGTTAGTAGTATTATGAGCTATCTAAGCTACAGGTTTCGATTTATTGGATTTAACATGCTCACACTATTACCTGTGTGCATGCATATAGACAAAGAAAGGGAGAACAAAAGGTGCCGGTGGCGGGCCAGAAGGAAAACTTTATTGATGCTTTGGTTTAGAGAATGGTACATTAGTTAATTAAAACTTTGTACGATTTCAACCACGTTTATTTAATTCAAATCCCTATTTTAATGGGTAGTGCTGCAATGCATGATTCCAAGTTTTTATGAACATAAAAAGTTGTAATTTTATATATAAAATATTCTAATTTTTTTTTTTCATAGAAAATTGTAGTCCTATACGTAACAAGTACACAATCTCATCACAATTTGCATATTTTTTTTTAAAAAAATTATATAGAAATTACAACTTTAGTAAAACAGTTGGGCAATATGTAAAAATACTTTATAGAAGGTCCAAGAGTATATATTATTATAAATTATTTTTTATGTGCAAGTAAAATTCTCTTTTAATTTTAATCTCTGATTTATGAACAGATAAGCTTGAAAAGTATTCCATTTTTCTTTTTCGGAATATTGGATCTTGAACTACGGACACTTTCCTAGCTAGATTTTGATAAGGGAGGATTCCAAAGCGATGGCAACTGTTTCTCTGGTTGTACAAGACTAAACACTGTTGCATTCACTTACAATATATAACGTAATTATACATGAACATCAGTCACAAAATATAAATTAACTTATCTATTAGGATTCACGTCAATAATAAAGATTTTAGTGCATAAATCAATTTCCTAGGAGTGCCAGTAACGAAAAACTTGGATAAGTTGTAGGTGGTTTAAGACTCGAATATGCGTCGTCATTGGAAAAATTTGCTCAAATGATTCCCTTTTTCTTTTCGTTTGTGTGCATTAGTGGAATAACCCATGCTCACAAACCCCAATAATTTAGGAACATTTAGGAAAACGGGAGAAAAAATTATTGCTTAAAATCAAAACATAAAACAATTAGGAGTAATAAGAAAACAAAAGACAATTATCATTAAAATTACTAGTCTGTCCATAATCTATTCCAAGAAATCAACAAATTCATACCTCTAATGCAATGACTCCTCGAAAATGTCTCTTCTTGCTTTTTAGTGTAACCAAGCTGCAATATAAGGGCTTTTTGACTGAGTAATTGTAGAAAAAATTTGCTTAAATAAGGTTTGAGTAAAACTTTTTTCGTGAGTGAGGTGAAAATTAGGAAAATATTAATTTAGATAATGTGATATGTTTGAAAACATTGGTTTGGATAATGCCTAAGGTAATTCTAAACTAGGTTGTGTTGTTGTGAAAAACATAAACTTCACAAGGCAGAAAACGTTGTCCATGGCAATATTGCTGGGCAGTAAACATTGCCTATGACAGCATTGTCGGGCAATCTGGCAAGGCCAGCGTTGCTCTGGCCAACGCCACCTGCCATGGTAAGCGACGTTGCCCAGAGCACTGTTGAACGTTGCCGACTTTTCTCGATTGCCCCTGCTGACAATTTTTTTTTTGTGCTATTATTAGTCTGTGAAAGAATTTTTTATTTTATTTTTTGGTTACTGTTACTTCATGATATCTTCTTCTTTGCACTATAAAACACCTTATCCTCCTCTTCTTCACTCCACAGGTTTTCTTTTGCAACTTTCACATTCATCTTCTTATTCACTTCTCTATTTTTTATCTTTGTCATCCATTCCTTCTTATAAATTTTTCTTCAAGCAACATCTATTTCATTCTTTGACAAATTGTGAGGTAAACTTATGCATACTTATTTACTATTACTTTTATTTAAGAATTATTTGAATCTATTTTTTTTATTATTTTGCATGATTACTAATACGTTGCCCCTAACAAATTATTATGCATTACTTTGCATATATTTTTACATGAGAAATAAAATTATCTATCTTATATGTATTGTAATAGAAGTATTTATTTTGCTCACACTAGTAGTAATAGAAGATTTGTAATTTTAGTAATTTTATTTATGAAATGATTATGTTATGGGAATAAAATTAAGATTTGAAATAGATAGCTGGTGAAAAAAATGAAAGAATTAATTGATTGACCAGTTAATATCTTTTACATTGAAATTTATTATGTTAGTCGATGTTATTTATGAGGAAGTTAATTTTATTAGGTATATTTAATTTTTTAAAATTTTAGTATTTAAAATTTTTATTAATGGGAGAATTTTATTTTTTTATTAAAATTTTAGCCAATATATAATTATTTATGATATATTGCCACGTTATTTTACACTAATTTTACTATGATTACCTAGATTTAAAAATATCCACACACAATCAATTATAATTATTTACAGTAATGAAAAAATATATGATAGTCAGGAAGTGTTAACCTTTGAATATCCAGATCTAAAAGCTTTTCAATTAGACATGAATGCAACATTAAATGATATTAGGAGGAAAATTATGTTAAAGTTGAAAGTAAGAGCCAAAAGACATATCTCGTCCATTAAGTATAGGTTTCCTACATCATGTTACAATACTATGTGTTATCAATGCTTTAAATTGCTTGATGATGATGATGATGATATGAACATTATATTTTATTGCCATGATCAATTTCTCAACCTTAGTGCACTAGAATTATATATTGAGTTTGAAACAGATGATACAAAGAATAAAGAGACTAATATAGCATATCAACTTGGAGATAATGGTCATGAGACAGTAAATTTGAATTTTGAATAAGTAAAAATGTTCTCTCAATAAAGTTACTGTCACACTATCTCCAATCTTGATGGCCCATCAAATCATGGTTTGATGACTATTGTAATGCAAGGTGATGACGAACAGTATTCAGAGTCACCCAACATAGATCGTTTGTACAAAGATATTAGTGCATGTTTGGTTGAGTGGAATGGAAAAGGAATGAGAGATGGAATTAAAAATTGTGTGATTTGATTAGATGGAATGGATGGAATATCTCATTTCATGGAATGGTATATTCCATTAAATAATGGAAAAACTATTCCCTCCAAAATTGTGTGGAATATAAGATTCCCACTTGTGTGTATTAATATTTATATAATATAAAATTTAATATATTAAATATATAAAATATATTTATATATTTAATATA
>JANHAO010014149.1:0-15510 GCA_026873985.1 Saraca asoca | reverse complement strand
TTTGATTTCTAGAAATTTAAAATCAAAATCTTTATTGAGGCTCTAGACATTGAAATGCTAGAAATTCTAGAATCAGACTATAAATGCCCTATGATTTCTATTAATAGAATTCTTGAACAAAAAATCCAAACTGTTATGGACTGATGAAGAGGAAAGAAAACATTTTCTTGCCTCCAAACTTAAATGGATTATTGTTAATACATTGCCTGCTAATGAATTTTTAAAGATTTCATAATGTAAAATAGGAAAAGAAATTTTGGATATACTTGAAGTTACCTATAGCTATAAAGTTGAAGCTGAGCATAAAGAAAAAGGGGAACACTGTTTGATGGCCAAGCATAATGAAAATCTATAGGTTCTACAGTATCCTTTTTCTTATTGTAATTCTTATGTCAATGATTCTACTAGTAATCGAAGTGATCAAATAGATGATGATGATTCTGATGATTTGTATAAAGAAATTTATTAAGCACTTACTAAAGCTAATAAGGAAATAAATAAATTAAAAAGTCAAAATAAAAATCTGATCAAAAAGGTTGAGAGACTTGAAAAGGAAAATACTGACTTAAATGACTTAGCTGAAAAATTAGTTAGTCAAAACAAAATATGTGAGCACTATGACTCCTACAAGCTAGAGATAGAGAAATTGAATAAGATACTACAAAGTTTTGCTGATAGTAATGAAAAACTGAATAACATGCTTGAAAACTAAAGAAATGTTAAAAAGAAAAATAGTTTAGGATGCAGGTAGCAATAGTTCAGAAGATCTAAGAAATGGAACTCTACCTATATCACTTACTATTACTGTAATCATAAGGGAAACCATGTCAAAGACTACCCATTTAGGAATGGTACATATGTTTTAAAACCAAACAAAAAATTGGTATGGTTACCAAAAATATCTACTGTTAAGAAAGTTTCTACTTTATCTACTAACGAGTTTGGACCCAAATCCTACTCAGTACCAGCCAAGCCTATTTGATTTCAATTTTACAGGTTTAAGTGGGAGAAGAGAAAGCAACTCATGATACAAAATAAAAGTTGCAAGATAGACTTTGATAAACTGCCCTTAATTTTCTGTAAATTTGCTTATCTTTTATGTTTGATTTGTATATTGCAAGGACCAACTTAAGCTTCAGAGATATTGCTGAATTTGTTTTGCAGGTATATAGAGAGAACTTGAAACCTCAAGAGATTTAAGATACCTTTAGGAAAACATCTTAGAAAAACTGAAACTATCAACACACTAATCGATTTAGTAATAGATGTCATTTATCCAAGTTTTTTGTATAAATTTTTAATCAATGTCACAATCGATGCACTTCTCAATTTTTAAATGATAAGAATTGATGTATACTTTGATTTAGACCAATTTCAAAATTTTCGTGAAGGCTAAAATTTTTTCAGAATTTTCAAAATATACTAGATAAATTGATTAAACAATGGATGCAAAAAATAACACTCATACACACACCGATGGTATAATCGGTGCTCATATGAATATCCAAAGAACAAATTTAAACCGCTATCAATGCATTAGTGAATTTTTGCTTTCTACATTGATGCAACATCGATTCAAGGCATGATACTATATATACCTAAATCGAAGTCAATCCCATTTCTACAATAACCCTCAGCCCGCTATTCTGATATCTTTTAGCACTTTTCTTCTATAATCTCAAAAATCCTCATTTCTAAACTGATTTCCATCAAATTTCTTTCATAGAAACACCAAAAACATCATTCTCTATCATTCTAACTAATTGATTTCTCAAAAATCTTCCCTAAATAAAAAATCCCAAGCTCAACCTAGAATAACCCTAAACGCCAAAAAACTTCATTTCTCATAAATAATCAACAATAGCAAAAAGAATCAAGATTCCAGCAAAACGCAAGGACAAATCCCTAGTGAGACCTGTCTAACCAAATGAAGAAGAATCATTCTTCTTGTCACAAAACGAGTATGCTTCTTACCTTGCTTTTGAAAATAGAAAGGTTGAACCTCTGAAATGCTTTAGTGATCAACTGTTCGAAACAACCCATTTACTTCACTTAATAGCTAAGCACAAGCTTGAATTTGGAATAGACAATTCAATGCCAAAGCTAACTATAGGATCTTTTAATGAATATAGTAAGGAACTAGCAGTTAGAATGCTATTTCCCTACTCCACCCCAAAGGATGTCAGTGGGAGGTTGCTAATAACTAGCCTATCTCCTGAAGATAGGATTCTGCACTATGCTCTATGCAAAGTTATTGTGCCAAAGGTCACTAACTTCACCCAAATCATGGAAGATAATCTGTTTTTAACATGGATCATCAAAAAATCAAATTGATTTCAATTTTCTTATTCTATTTTGAAATATATGAGTGAATGTTCTAAAAGAATTGACATTGGATATCTTCCATATGGTATGATCCTAACACTATTTTTAACAAAAGCAAAAATAAAGATTTTTAATGAAACTTTATCTTCTTCTCTGTTATGGTCGTTATTCGGATTTGAGGTTCGAGAAGGACGACATCCAGAGGAGCATAATCCAAGGCGGAATTCAACTCCATCGGAAAGAGACTACGATCATCGAAAGAGGGCCACAAGGGCCCATTATGCCATGAGGCCTTGCCATATCACAGGACCTAAGGTATGAAATGTCATGATCGTGCCGACCAAGACCAATTGGCAACCAAGCGAGAACGAGGATAATGACCCTGGGACCTCAACCCATGATCTCCTCTTTAGTCCACCACTAGCAGACGATCGTATAAAGTCTAGTCAGCAGCCTGAAATGCACCGAAAGAGTTAACAGCTCAGGCCTCAAGCAATACACATCAGCTCCCAGGAAATTCGATAATGATTTACCCTGCATTAATCGTTTGACGGCAAGCATTTAATACCAAGAACGGCGAAGGTGATTATTTTTCCAATTAAGAAGATTACTCTTATAACCCTCTCTCTCACTATAAATAGAAGGGAAGGGACCATAGAGAAAAGGGAGAGAAAAATACACAGAAAAACCCATTAGTGAAGGAGAGCCTCTTGTATCTATAATCCTCATTAGAAGGATACACAGTGAGCCGTGAAAAGAGTGTTTTAACCATTGTAACTTGGTCTAACAAGACCTTCGAAAAGCAAATAACAAAAGAGTAACGTAGACGTAGGGGCCGATACTCGGCTTTGGCCGAACTATGATAAGTCTTTGGTGTTATTGATCTCCTTCTAATTTCTTCCTTAAACTTTTGTTACTTGCCTTCATTCTTTCTCAAACATGCAGTCAAGGGTGTCGTACTAAGGGAACCAGTTGATCAAATTTTGGTGTCAACATTCTCCAAATTCAATCACAATGATTACCGCATCATAAAATGGGTTTCAAAGAGAACAGTCAAGGAAAATGGATCAAAGAAACACCCTTGCCCACACAATCAACTAGCCAACCTCTAACCCTAATTGCAGTTACTACTGAAGTTGAAGCCAGATTAATGGCATTAATTGAAAGAATACATTAACATATGACAAATCAAACTAACAAAATAATTGATTCTCAAGATTCTTGGTTCAATGTTATGGAAGAGAGAATGTTTCTTTTAGTAGAAAAATGTGACAAAATGGGCAAGGAAATGAACCAAAGACTTAAATCACTTGAGGATCAAGTTCAATAAATTAAACTGAGGCTGCAATAACAAGACGAAGGAGCTGAAATGCAGAAGATAAATGAAATGCCTCCAAAATAGTTTTATTTGTGTTTGATCATATCCTCTAGTCCTGATTACCCCTTTATTATTTTTATTGCTGTTATTATGACTATATTTTGATATGTGGTGCATTCTGGATATTTTGATACTTTCATGGATATTTTTGATTAAATGTTGGATTCAATTTATGATGATATTTCTATATGATTTAGATATCTTCTTTATTTTGATATTTCTATATGTATTCTAAAATTTACACCAGTTATTGTATTTTATGTTGTAGTTTTTACTTTAGATTTCATGTTAACTCAAGTTGATATATGATTCTATTGACATATAAATGTAGATTAAATCCTAGCTAATGTTGTCTAACTTTTTTTAATTTTTGGGACATATTTTTCATATTATTACTTTTTGATACGCCAAAAGGGGGAAAAATATGGAATTTTCAAATATTTCAAATTAAAATTTTCAAACTTTTCAAAAATCCCATAAATTTTAGATGTCATTTTCAAAATAAAATATTTTTAAATGAGATATTATTTTCAATTCAAAAGGGGAAGAAAATTTTCAAAAATTAAAAGTTAATATTTTTCAATTGTTTATTTTACTTTGAAACTAATCTAAAATTATTTGTCAACATCAAAAGGAGAGATTGTTAGCCTAGGTTATACTAGCCATACATATTTCTTAGTTTTGATGTTGAAAAATAATTTTTAATCAATTTTTCACATTGTTATTTGATATTACATTTCACTATTTATTTCAATTTGTTTTACAGGTTTCAAAAGTATACAATTGTGATTCAAGAGATCCAAGAATAATTTTAGGAATTATTTTTATTTCAATAGGATTTTCTGTAAATGAGTTCAAATGATATTTGATCCAAATATTTTAACTAAATAGTGAAGTAAAAAAAACTACTTGAAGAAAAAAAAATTTACAAAATTATTTTTCACTTCATACATCGATTTACATATCGATTTCTATTTTTATAATCTATATACATTGATGTTCACATTGATTTGTCAAAGAACAATTTTTAAATAATTTTCAAAATTGTTTTAAATCGAAGGTTAGGAAGAACACTTACTTCAATGCAGTAATCGATTCAAAATCTATGAATAACAAACTAAACTTTGATTACCATACTGATTGATTAGTTGTAACCACTCGTAATCGAAGTCATAATCGATGTAATAACTGAAAATCAGTTATTCTATTACAAATGGTTACAGCAGTTACAACAGCCTAACTACCTTCACTATTTAAACAATTTTTCATAGTTTTTCTACACAATTCAAGTGTGAAAACTTCTGATAAGAAGAGCTAAACATGTTTTCTCTCTACCTCATCAAATTTCTGAGATTTGTTGAAGAGTTTTGGATCAAAGATTAATTGACTTCATCTTAGTTTGTTTGAGATTTTCTTCTCAAACCTGTGGTATTGTATTTCATACTCTTTCTTATTCTTCTTTTTTTTTTTTTGAGATTTCTAGGGATTTAGAAATCTATATAGGTTAGCAAGAGCCTATCACAAATCTTGTATTTTTGTTTAGGTTTAGAAGAGCTTGTTATAATTCTTCTAGGTTCATAAAAAGGCCGTATAATTTCTTGTATTTGATGTAAACTAGCATTTCAAGAGTTTGATAAATCCTGATAGTTTTCCTTCAATTAAAAAGGTCTTTTGGTTAAGAAAGATCAAGTGGAGTAAACTTGAACTGTAGTTTCAATTCAAGTTAAACCACTTTAAAAATTTGTGTTGTAATCCTCACTATTCTGCTACACACAAATTTGTTTATTGCATCATCATTGAATCCAAATATAACACAAAGGCATATATAAATTCTCCAATAAGAAAAGGGTAAGATCCAAAGTTTGTTAAAATTTTAACTCTGATTATTGATTTTAGGGACTTGACAATTACTATTTCACATTTTTATAAAATGGGAATGCAAGAATATGATCAAGGCATCTAGGCTAAGAAAAGGACCCAAATCCCTTAAACCATTGGAGGATTCACAAGCTTTATAGCTAGATTATCCATTGAAGCTGAGGGTAGATTAACTGAGATGATTGAATGGATGCACAAGCACATGATAAACTATATGAACAAAATAGTAGACAATCAAGAAAATTGGTTTGACATAATCGAAGATCACATGTCACATTTGGAATCTAAACATAGAAAACATGCATCTAAAGTTAATGAGCAACTCAAATCACTTGAAACTCAAGTACGTGAGATTACACAGAGGATGTAACAATAGTATGAAGAAGCTGAGCTACAAAAGATAGATGATCCAGATTCCCCTCCTACTAAATAATCTTTTGTCTTGATGTTTATTTATTCTACTACTTGCTGTCCCTTAGTCCCTTATCCCTAGTCATTATCTTTATTTTAAAACTACATTATGATATTGTTAATGGACAATCATATTTCGACATGTTGATGATTATGGTTTGTATTCACTATTCTGAATGATATAATATTCAATATTTTGATTCAGTATTTGTTTGAATGTTGATTTTGAAATACTGGTTGAATATTAAATGTTGATATATTTTTCTAGATTATATATTGACTATTCTATTCTAATCTAATTTCCTTCTATTCTAAACTTTTTGGTACATAAATTTTTATAGATGTATTATTGTCTTTTTTGATGTGCCAAAAGGGGGGAAAAACAAGGATTTTAGATAAAGATAAGAATAGGGGAGAAAGAAAGGAAATATATGTTTTTCAAAGGAGATGTTAATTTTAATTCAATAGGGGGAGACATAATTAGAAAGGGGAGAGTAAGAGTAAAAAAAAAAACTTTAATTTTAAAATTAAACTTTGATCCTAATTTTTTCATGCTTATCTAAAATTGTTTGTCACCATAAAAAAAGAGGGGATTGTTAACAATTTTGATATGATTACCTTGTTATCATATTTCTCTGTTTGGTTTTGATGTTGAAAACAATTTATATCTTATAATATTCTTTAGTGTTTATTATTTGTTTTGTAGGATCAAAATAAGATCAAAGTGAAATTAAAGTAAACATGATTCAAGAAGATCCACAACATCATTTAGTACTTATTTTATCTTTTTTAGCATCTTTTGTAAGTAAATTTCTATTCAAATCTAGATAAAACAAATTTATTAAAACTAACAAATTGAGGTAGAAAATAAATCTCTTGAAGTGATTTAAAATTCAAATATTTTTCAAACAAATTTTTAAAATCATCTTTCACAAGTGCAAGTTTTATAAAAAGCATCTTACACTCTGTGAATCGATTCACAAATCGATTCATGTTGAAAAACTTGTGAAAGCTACTCGAATTGATTCATGAAGAAAAACTTTTGAAAAATATTTTTATCGAAGGTTAGGAAAATCATCTAAATTGATTCCCTAATCAATTCCCCATCAAATTTTAAAATAATATGATTCGATTTATCAATAAATTTGAACTTTAATTTTCACATAAATCAATTAGTTTGTCATTAGTTAGTTATAACCACTACGAATTGATTCAAGAATAGATTCAAGGATTGAAAATTAGTTATTTTTTAAATCTTGGTACAATAACTATAAATACTCCTAACTCTATTTCAAGCAAATAATTTTTCATAACAAACATATATCTTCAAGAGCGAAATTCTTAGGGCAAATTGAGCTTAACAAGATTCATCACTACCTCTCTTTATCTGATCAAATCAAGGATTCTTTATCAAAATTTAAAGAGGAATTTATAGCTAGATATTTGAAATTATCATTTCAAACTTGGTATTGTATATCTTTGCCTTACTTCTAATTTTACCTTCAAATTTCTCAGTTATTACGAATCTATGTTTTTTATCTTGATTACAATTTCTAGGTTAATAGAAATTAGAGATACAAAAGAAGAGGTTGATCTTCCTTTTGCATGTTCTTTAGCTATGAGGTTAATTACAGTTAGTTGAAGAGTGCATTGAATTCTTTATGGATCTCTAGGTTATGAGGTTGATCATAATCTAAAGAGATAGAAGAATTATTGTATCTAGGTTAAGCAAGAGCTCGATGAAATCTTGTTATTATTAGGTTTAGCATGAACCTAGAAAAATTCTTGTTATAAACTAGTTTTTAGGAGCCCAATTTAAATTCTGAGAATTGTAATAATAAAACAAGTTATCCAGTTGAGGATTGACTCAATGGATGTAGACTTTATCTGCGGTTTCAGGTGAAGTTGAATCACTTTAAAAATTACAATGTCTTTAATATTTCTTTACATTTCTTTATTTTCTACAATTCAATTTTACTACAAATTACATTCTACTGAATTCCATAATACTACATAATTGTAATTCTACATAATACTGAAATTGTTTCTATACATTTATATATTCTATTGTAACTGATAATCTATAACTAATACACTCTTATACAATCTTAATTTATTATCTAATTGGATTTGATATATCACAACACATCAATTCAGTTACTCCAATTGAGATCTTGATCACCATATTGGCTTTGAAATACAAAAACAATTTTGTTAAAAATTCTACTTTTACAATCTAAAAGAATCCAAATTATTTTTAACGAGTGCATATCATTTACTAAGGCAAAAAGGGAAAGATCATTTTTCAGCCCTTTGAGATATATATATATATATATATTAATATACATATATATTCTCAAGACCTATAATGACAACTTGTCAGAAATTTAAATTTCAATAGAAAGAACAAGCTACTCCATGTCCAGTGCATTTGATCAAGAGTGACAAGTCTCTAGATATACTGAAAGAGCAAGCTATATTCTTGGAGACCAAGATACTCTTTGATGCCTAGCTCAATTATAAAAGGAGATATGAACTTCACTTCAAATTACACAAGCAAATCTCATTCCCTTTAAGAAGGCTTCTCTCTCTCTAGATCTAAGTTCTCTTAAGTCTTTTTCTAAGCTTTTTACCTACAAATCTACACATTGAGAGTGTGAGAAATATTGTAGTATTTTTTAGACAAATCTATTTTTGATTCTTGATCATTGTAAAAGATCCGCTAGCTAGGGTTCAGTGTGAGTGAAAAACTTATAGAAACTTTGTAGTTGGGAATTGTGTCTTTATGAGGCTAGAAAAATCTCAAATTGAGAGATAGGATTGGTTGAATTTTGAAAAGTCATGTGAGAAAGATTGTAAGGCCCATAAAAAGAAAGTGTTAATGAATAACTCTCTAGGTTGAGGAGTGGATCCAAAGAGATGGTTTTTTTTTTTTGGACCATTGAATTCTATACATTGATGCTATCATTGTCTTTCCCCATTCTTTTACTTTTATGCACTTTAACTTATATTTATTTAATATTTACTTGATCTTTCATACAATTATTTACTTGCCTTTTTTGAGGAAAGTTTTAAAAATCTAAACTTACATTTTTTAAACACCAATTCATCTCCCTCTTAATGCATTTTTTTCTATCATTAAATATTTTATCATTGTTGCTATCAATGAATAAAGCTACCTTTTATAATACTCTAGTATGACAACTTTTTTAGACATATGTTCCAAAAAAAGTTTCTCATAGCACGAGATGCTTTTTTAAATCGAATAGTTCTATTTATATACATTTTTTAATACTCTTTCGTACAACTTATATAAAATAACTTTTAAATAGGTGCAACTATGTTATTTTAAACTATGTCCAATTTGCAATATGACAGAATATACGAGAAATTTAAGCTTATAAGTAGCAATTTTTTTAAATGCTTTTTATTTATTGAACTTAAATACAGAGAGTAAAAGATTTCAAGGGAAGGTCACATCTAGAGAGGGTACTTGTAAAGTTGGAGAACTTTCTTCCAAGATGGCCTGTTACTTATATCATCCCACCAACCACTAACATGCTTCCTCTTTCTTATCATATTCTCTTTTCCCATTTGATTCACCAAATAATGAGTAAATGGAAGATGGCTAAGATCAGCAAGGCTGAAGAAATCTCCAGCCAAGTATTTGCTCTTGGATAGCCTCTCCTCATAAACATCTAGAACCTTCTCTAGTTTCTCTTCACATTCTCGAATCACTTTTGGATCTGAAGGAATGCCCTTTTTAGGAGCATACAAAACATGAATGACAAGATCATAAAGTGGTGGATGAAAGCTGTGTGCTTCTACTTCTAGCCATTGTTCAACAAGTCCCCTTTCTTCGATTGTTTTGCCAAGTAAATCAGGGCCTTGGGATTTGTATTTTTCAGCATAGTACCTAATTATGGCACGAGATTCTGTGGAACAAAATATATATTGCATTAGAATGACTATCACTGAATTCGACAAAATGGCAGAAAGAAAAGTAGTTCATGAAATCTTATGAAGGTCACTCAACCTCGTTGGCTCTAATTATATTTGCATTGTTCTCATTTTAGAAATATAAAATTATTTTCTTTATTTTTATAGTTAAATCTAAACTCACCTCACTTCACCTATAGTTGATAAATAATGGTAAGTTTGGAAGTTAGGAGAGGAGGAAAGACAATAAAAGAATGGAAGACAAGGGAAGGGAGGAGGGTGAATGGATAAGTAAATGACTTTTTCTCTTCTTATTAGGATATTTAGAAAGTCCTCCAAAAATCTCCAAATTAAAGGATCACAAAAAAGCTAGTCTCGGAAAGAGTTATGAAGTATTAATCATAATCCCCATTCTGTTCCCTTTCTTCACTAAAACTTCCAAATAAGGAAAATTTTATATGAAAACCTTTCCTTTGATTTCCTCTCCTTCTCCTCCATTCTCTTCCATCCAAATGTACCTTAAGGGAGATGAATGTATATTTATGAAGATTAAAACACTATTTTAGCTCCTTGAAGATACAAGTTTTTACAATTTGATCCTTATAGAATCTTCATTCTCAATTTAATCATCATCAGATTTAATTTAATTTAATCAAGTCCCCTTTTCCATATGTCTCTAACTTTACTAACAAAATTAATGATATATACAGCCAAAATCTATTATAATACTTTCTAGTACTTACATAGCACCCTTCATACTTCAAACCTATCATAAATTTAATTTAAAAGTAGGTAAATTTGATTATTACTATAATTTCTTCTTTTTTATCATTTAATAAAATATTTTAACCCCCATGAATACTTATTCATTTTTATATAAGTTATATTTAATATTTCCACAAGTATTGGAAAATGTCACATTAGACTTTTGGACTTTCAAATTATCATTTTAGTTAATAAGATATAAGATAAATAAGGGAAGGATTTGATTAAAAGAAATTTGAATTAACCAATGTCTAAATTTGGAATAAAAAATTAAGCAATAACTAAATTGAAAAACTTACATTTGTGAGAGACCAAAAGAATGTTTTAATTATTTTTGAAAATAAAAGGATGAAAGTGTAATTAAACTAAATCTCAAGAGAGATTAATGTAATTTTCCCATTTAAGAAAAAAGAAATGGAATAATGTTGCATCGATTGCTAAGCTCAATAATAAAAACATAACATAATTTGAATTAAATTAATGTTATATGTGATTATAATAGGTCACAAAGACCAATTTACATCAAATTATACTATGTCTATATTTTTATATACAACCTGTGCAAGTAGCATTTTGCTATGTGAAAATTAAGTCACTAGAATTGAGCTAATAATTAGGAGATTCAGATAGCTAGATGGAGACTATTACTTCAAATCTCTATATATGTACTATAACGGAACAAAAAATACGGAAATTTTCTTATTTCTATCAATCATTAGTAGGAAAAAATTTTCAGTCTAATAATGTAATTCACTACATATGTGAGAAAAAATAAATGGAAGAAGTGATAAAGAAGAGAGCCTATCAAAAGTAATAACGTGGACACTATCATCATACACTTCCTTCCTCACTCATCTATACTTTATTTCTCACTCCCTCACCTATATTTCTTCACAAAGGATGCGAGATGTTTTTTTTTTAGTGGATCCCGCCTCTTTATGAGAAGATGCAAGTAGGAAGTGAAAATTGAAGAGCAAGCATGAATTTGTTCCACTAATTCCTAACTTCAAAACATAACCCAATCACTATAAGCTGTAGCTAAAAGCAGCTATAGAACTATCACAAGGAAGATTGTGAATAAAGAAAAGCTAACCATATAGAGTATAATCCCCATCTTGCACCACAGGAACAACTCCAAAAGGCTGCATATTTTGAAGAAAAAGAAATTTAATTTCAAGCATATAACTTCAAAAGGAGAAGGAAAATTTTGAGACTAAAGAGGCAAATATGTGATTAAAATCAAAGTTTTCTTTTTTTAAAAAAATAAATTACCTGTAATTTAAGGAATTCAGGATCTTTATGTTCATCTGTGGATAAATCAACAGGAATAGTCTCAAATTCAATTTCCTTCTCGGTCAGACAAACCAGCACCCTTTTAGGGCAGCCATATGCAGGGCCATACACCTTCACTACCATCCTCTTTTTTCTGAAAATCCTAAATCCCAACAGTATTGCTGCCTTTGCGTTTATTTAGTTACCAATCTGATCTCTTTATAATGTCTTCCTCACCATGATCAAAGAGCCTTACTATTCAAATGTGCGAGGAGATGGTTGGAAAATGGAAAAGGTTTCACAATTGAAATTTCTGCATCAGACAAAATAGCAAAGCTGGATAATTTGAAAAAATATTCTGATTGACAACGACAAGTACACATATTACATGGAGACATGTTAATTGCACAAATTCATGTTCTGACATAGAGCAACTAAGGATATGGAGTTTACATGAAATTCAATTTCTTTATGAGAAGATGTAAGAATGCAAGTAAATAATAGAATTGTTGCACAAATTATTAATTTATACAATTTTTTATACCATATTTTTACCCATAACACAATAGATATGAGAGTTAAATTAATCTTATTTATTTTTAAATAAAAAATTAGTAAGATTTAGACTGAATTATATATATATAGCGTGAGAGATGTGTGCAAGTTTAAGTATATAAATAATATTTTTATTTATTAAATATTATCTATACCTGCAATTTGTAATATTATATGTTTTTTAGACATATCATTTGATTAAATTGGTGTTATCTATTATAATAAAAAAAATTGTAATTAACGTATGTGTTGTCACTGACACGGAAATTGCATAGAATTGGAAATTTGGAAGTGACGATAGCCGGCTGCTCGTGGTCATATTATTTTCGTCCTTTAGTTAGATGGAATCTTACTTTTAGTCAGACAAAAGCATATATTTCAATAATACATACGGTTGTTAGAGGAGAGACCAATCATGTGCGATTTGAGTGCAATCCTGGACATGTTTTATATAGATCTTTATCTTATGTTATATGTACTCATATTAAAATAATAAAAGAAAACTCATTTTTCGTAACAGAACTTGGAAAAGATTGTAGACCTTTTTACGAGAAAATAGGAAAATTACGTTAACCTACTCGAAATTTAGCATAATTACATCACCTTATATTCTTCAAAATTATATAATTACACTTCTTGAAACACTTTAACCTTTATGCAATGTAACTGCGTTAACTTCATTTTGAAATTTAGTGCCCTGCCCTTACACTGTCGACCACAAGAAGTGGAAAGGCTGAAGTGGTCAGTGCAAACACTAGCCGACAAAGCGGAAGAAAGAAGCCGAGAAGCGATGAATCGGTGGCAAAAGACGGTGACTAGCTGACGGTGTTGAACAGAGAGTGACCAGAGCAATCGCCGGAGAAGAGGCGGACAGCGGTGGTGAGAGGGATCAAGATGGAGTGATGACGTAACTTGACGGTGGCTTCGGAAGCTGCAGGCCGAAACTGAAGCCATTCTCTTCAATTTCTTCTCGGGGGTTGGTGCTAACGGCGGCGGACAGCAAATAGGTGGTGGTGGTTCGGCGTTGGGAGAGTGAGATGTGGCGGCTTGAGTCGTCATCGGAGCAAGAAGGAATTTACGAAGAAGGGCGTTGGTTTTGGGGGAAAATGTAGGGAGAGTAAGAGTATAAGGGGAAAATAAAAAATAAAAAAAAGTTAAACAGTGATGTAAAAAGTGAGTACTTATTTTACATTAATTTTAAATTCAGTATAATAAATAAACATAGATGGTTAATTTTTCTGTTATCAAATATAATATATAAATTATACATATCAAGTAATTAAATTAATTAACATAGTATTTTATACACTACCAGTTTGAATGAAACAAATTTAAGGAGAAATAAATAAAAAAGTAAACACCGATTTTTCTGAAACAAATTTAAAACTTATATTTGAGTATTAAATCATTTTGAACTTTATTTAATTAGATTGTAGAATTTATAATAGAGTATTTATAATTTTTAAATACTTTTAATGTATATTAAGTAAATATTAGTTTTAATCACTGCAAGAAATTTAATTTTTTGTGACGACTTTTCAGCGACGACTAAAAAGTCGTCACTGAAGGTCGGCCTACAGTGACGACTTTTTAGGTCGTCACTGAAAGGGGCAGGTTTCAATGACGACACAGAAAGTCATCACAATAGGTCACCTTTTAGTGGCAACCTTTTTTAGTCGTCACAATAGGTATACATTCAGTAACGACTTTCAGTTACAACGAAAAAGTCATCACAGTAGGTATCCTTCAATGACGACTTTTTCGTCATCACTGAAGGTTAGCTTTCAATGACAACTAAAAGTCGTCACAAAAGCCCAAGTTTCAGTGACGACCAAAAAAGTCGTCACTAAAGGACGTCTTCAGTGATAACTTTTTGATCGTCACTGTAGGTTAGCTTTCAGTACTGACTTTTTGGTCGTTACTGCAGGTTAGCTTTCAGTGACGACTTTTGGTCGTCACAAAAGCCCGAGTTTCAATGACGACCCAAAAAGTCGTCACTAAAGGGCACCTTCAATGACAACTTTTTAATCGTCACTGTAGATGAGCTTTCAGTGACGACTTTTGGTCGTCACAAAAGCCCGAGTTTCATTGACGATCGAAAAAGTTGTCATTCAAGGGCACCATCAGTAACGAATTTTTAGTTGTCACTGTAGGTTAGCTTTCAGTGACAACTTTTGGTCCTCACAAAAGCCTGAGTTTCAGTGACGACCCAAAAAGTCGTCACTAAAGAGCACTTTCAGTGATGACTTTTAGTCATCACTGTAGGTTAGCTTTCAGTGACGACTTTTGGTCGTCACAAAAGCCTGAATTTCAATGACGACCCAAAAAGTCGTCACTAAAGAGCACTCTCAGTGATGACTTTTAGTCGTCACTGTAGGTTAGCTTTCAGTGATGACTTTTGGTCGTCACAATAGCCTGAGTTTCAGTGACGACCCAAAAAGTCATCACTAAAGGGCACCTTCAGTGACGACTTTTTAGTCGTCACTATAGGTGAGCTTTCAGTGACAACTTTTGGTCGTCACAAAAGCACGAGTTTCAGTGATGACGTAAAAAGTCGTCACTAAAGAGCACCTTCAGTGACAACCTTTTAGTCATCACTGTAGGTGAGCTTTTAGTGACGACTTTTGGTCGTCACAAAAGCTCGAGTTTCAGTGACGACCCAAAAAGTAGCTACTAAAGGGCACCTTCAGTGACGACTTTTTGATCGTCACTGTAGATGAGCTTTCAATGACGAATTTTGGTCATCACAAAAGCCCGAGTTTCATTGACGACTAAAAAAGTTGTCACTAAAGGGCACCTTCAATGACGACTTTTTAGTTGTCACTGTAGGTTAGCTTTCAGTGATGACTTTTGGTTGTCACAAAAGCCTAAGTTTCAGTGACGACCCAAAAAGTCGCCATTAAAGAGCACCTTCAGTGATGACTTTTAGTCGTCACTATAGGTTAGCTTTCAGTGATGACTTTTGGTCGTCACAAAAGCCTGAGTTT
>JANHAO010014148.1:0-15482 GCA_026873985.1 Saraca asoca | reverse complement strand
TACTATATGTATATAAAAACGAGTATATAGAAGAGCTGAATGCTATCTAGAAAAGAAATTGGAAGGCATAAAACTGACCTCCTTCCAATGAATGGACGCCATTTCCAATGAATTTCATCTGTCTATAAGCCTATCCATTACCGAGTTTTGGCCAAAAAAAAAAGTAAAAATTGGCGTCTAGATATCAATTTGTTGTTCAAGCAGACGACAGACGACTGTAGGTGAAGGAGTCATGGCGGAAGTTTGGAGAAAGGGAATGGCAAAACTGGAAGAATTTCAAGGCGAGCGAAGGGGTTTTCAACGATTTGAGGATTTCAGAGGCTTCTAAGGGCGTGAGGGTGGGAGTGAAGGATTGGAGGTAATCGAAGAGGTCAGAGAAAGGGTCGTCGAATGATGGTGTCGGGGACGAAGACTAGTGTTGGTGAAGGAGGATTTGGGTGGCTTTGCAAATGAGGTGACGCCGAGGCAGCGGGTAACCCCTGATGTCAGAGGGGAGTGGCGGTGGTGGGCTGACCTCGGTGGCAAGAGAGCGACCAGTGGGAGATGTGGAGGTGATCTTGGTCGTGTACCTGGTGGCAAAGTGACGGCAATGGAGTTGAAGGCGTAGGCGATGGTTGTACCGAGGTTTCATGGTAGCAGGTCTACGTGATGATCTGGTGGCGGTAGGGAAGACATTTTGGAAATGAAGGGGTTTTAAGAAAAAATGTTCAGCTGCTAGGATTACAACCTCCGCGTCCTTAGCAGCAGTTTAGACAAACTGCCGCTAGAAAATTGCCTGAAATGCTTATCTATGTATTTAGTGGCGGTTCAAAAAAACTACCGCTGTTAAACCGCGTTTAAAAACTAATTTTGTAGTAGTGTCAATGGTCATTTTATAAATCTAATACTAAAAGCTAGCCCTACAATGATCAAAGCATAAACGAATGAGCTAGGCAAAACTCATGGCTATGCCTAAGGTACAAACTTACTTGGCAGTAGAACCATTTTGGCTTTAGCTCCGCACCTTCACGGAAATTTGAAGAAGTGCTAAAATTTTGAGGTCTACATAAGAAAAAGAAAGGGAGTGGAACCCTTATGGCTGTCAAATGTTCTTAAATTTGCTACTAACAACAACAGAGAATTTCTTAAGAATTAAACAAATTTAAAGATAAAATTGCTTATTGAAAATAAAATAGGAACATTTTCATTAAAAAAATGATAATTCCAATCAACCACTAGACAAGTAGCTTAAGTGATACAAATTTTAATTTTAAAACTATGTGTAGGGGTAGAACAAAAAAAAAATTCTAGGATGAGGAAGCAAAGATGCATGTGTAAAGTTATTATAAGTCATATTCTAATACATGATGATGATGATGATGATGATAATGGTATATGTTAATGTAACTTTTTTCTTTTTCACAAAAAGCTATAACTTGTTCATAAAAAAAAATTAGTGTTTTAAAATTTTAGTAATGCAAGCATTGTCAACAAAGTTGTAATTTTTTCAATACTTGTGACATTGAAAGTAGGTATAAATTGTATTCTTTACAAGATTTGTACTCAAGATTTATAGAAACATTATGTTTTTAAAAAATTAATTATGAATTATAATATATTCATAGTTTAAGTGAAAAGAAAATGGTAACAAATCTTTGTTAGCATATGATGGTATTAGTTAGTTAACTTTCATCTATGAAGTCTATATAGAAATCACAAGTTTTCAACTTTCAAGAGTTGTTGATTGTATAATTGTTAAAAGATTTTGAAATCAACTTACATGATAATAGATGTTAGAAGAATCCATTTATTTAATTTGATGGTGTTATATACAAAAAATAGGGTCGAGAGCTCGTGGCCCCGGGTGCATCAAAGGCACTCAGTGAACCTCACTTCGCCCTTTATTAGAAAGTGACACAGTGAGGACTGGCCCATCATCGTCTTGCAAAGCAGGCTCCCGCCTGGCGAGGCAGCGACCCAGTAAGAAGATTGCAAGAGTAGCTCGTCAAGCAATCGACCGTCCTACTCGAACCTGCCATCTCGCTACAGCAGCGTTGGGTTCACTACAGGCAGTTCCCCTGATGACCACGACCCGGAAACTCCCACTCTGGACGTTCAGCCCCCTGCTCAGTCCAGTAGTGATGTAGCAACAGACGCCGACAAGCTCAGGTCTGCCACCAACCTAAGGAGACCACCCTGCAACCTACATTCAACAACAGCTAGTTTGTAGTCTTTTGTTGTCTTTTCTTATTTATGGCTTGATGTAATACAACTGTAGCTTGTAATTAATACATGTAACTCCTCTTTCCTCTATAAATAGGATTGCCTTGTTAGAAGGGGAAGGGAAGCCAACTCTGTAAGCAGACACTCTACTAAAATCATTTACATTAGTAGAATCTCTGTCATGGACGTAGGGTCCGGTGCCGTCCGGATTTAGCTGAACCACGTTAAACTCACCATCTCTTCACCATTTCTTCCTCTCGATCTGTCTCTTTCTACACTCTAGTAGCAGCATTGGATCCCTGAACTCCCTCCCATTGGCTAAAGTTTAGGTCTTTTGCACGAATCAAATTTTACCATCAACATTTTTGACGCCGTCTGTGGGGACCATCTGCTCTCTGGAATCTCCGTTACAGCCCAACAATGGTCAGAGGAAGAACCACTTAGAGTTCTACCACTCCAATTCCTCAGCAGCACACCGCTATGCCCGAAACTCAAGAAGTGTAGACTCCCGATCAGTCTCGATCGGCACTCAAAAACACAGTCAGAGAGTTAGCTGAAACTATCAAGGTGCTAGCTCATGCACAAACATAGAACGCTCAAAGACAAGAAGAAGTCATGGCACAACTCCGGCAGCTTCATGAGGAAGCTCAGAGAGAAGTCCGCGACGATTGCGACAGCCAGCGACTGGGGGGCTCGCAGTGAGCAAAAAGCTCTGCCCCTCAGCATGAAGGACAAGGTCCAACTATGGAGGAGGTCCTCCGCAGGCTTGAACGGTTAGAAAAGAATCCGTAACCTCAGAGCCATCAGCCTCGCAATGAGGAGACATCACTATTTTCTACAGAGATCGAGAAGCAACCCCTCCCATAGAAACTTAAAGTGCCTGCTATCCTGCTGTACGATAGGAATAGTGACCCGAGCGATCATCTAGACATGTTCAACACCCAAATGGACCTCCATACTATCGATCCCCTGGTGAAGTGCCACGTCTTTCCCGCCACATTAGGGGCAATGCCTCAGACATAGTTCAGGCGCTTCCCTGCTCGCAGCATCTACAGTTGGGAAGAATGTCAAAGGAAATTTGTTGACCAATGTCGAGCGTTGAAGAAGCAGCTTGTGCCTCCTTGCCATCTCCCAATGATCTTTCAGCACAAGGATGAGTCGCTCAAGGACTATGTGGCCCAAGAATCCCTCGGAGGAAAGCATTCTAACGACTATCTCAGTAAGACTTCACAAAGATGGTAAGCTATACAGAAGCCTCTACAAGTCCCCCGCTTGAGACCTCACTGAATTCTATGATCGGGCAACTAAACAAATAAGATGGAAAGAAACCTTTGGAATGGAGGAACCCAAGCATAAAGTGGGCCATAGTGGTCCTACCGTGAGCCACAAGAGGGGTAGCGAGAGTCATAACAACCCCACTCCTCATCTCACGAAGAAAACCTGAAGGCTGCTTCGACAGCTACAGCATCCTGTCAGACACGCATGACAAAATTTTTACCGCAGAAAGGCATAATGAGGACTTTGAAAAGCCCAAACCAATGAGGGGGCCCGCCAAGTCCAGAGACCGAAACAGATTTCATGTCTATCATAATAAGGCTAGGTACACCACCTCAGAATGTCGGACACTAAAAGATGCCATCAAAGACCTCATCAGAAGAGGTTGATTGCAAGATTATGTGATAAGGCCATCGGGGCAGCGCACTCAGCAAGCTCAACGAGTTATTGCCTAAGAGCCTGAGCCCTCCATCAGAATCATATTCTAATCCTGTAGCATTTGTTCGTCATCCATGGTGACCAATTGTATCAACTATTGTATGCTAAATCAATGTGAATTGTCGATTGGCCAAGCATTTCCTAGACAAAAGAGTTTTCACCCCGTTTTTCCAGTCTGACTATAGCAAACGATTTTCACCTTGCTACAGCATGATTTCGTAAACTTACTTCAGCAAATAGTTTTCACCTTGCTATGGTAAAACCAAAACAAAAACTCAAACAAAATCGAGGGTGCGATGGCCTTAAGCCTACCTCACAACACCCGAGGGTGCGACGGCCTTGTGCCTACCTTACGGCTTTGAAAATAAAATTGAGGGTGCGACGACCTTGAGCCTACCTCACAATGTTCGAGGGTGAGATGGCCCCTGAGCCTACCTCGTGGTTACAAAAACTCAAACAGTACTCCAGTGAACGATTTTCACCTCACCATAATAACACAGAATCGTTGCAACTTTCATGCAATCGATCGACCACAGCTCTCATGTGGACGAGTTTCTCATGTCTCGAATGAGATTTTTTCAAGCGTAGCTTGCATGCGACCCCTCTCTCGCTCACAGCAAGTTGAGTACTCAGAAAAATAAAGCACAGTCGATTGGCCAAAAAGAGAAATTTTATTGATCATCAGAAATGTACATACAGTAATGTGTGAAGCATCTGATTACAGTATTTGAAAGAAGAAAAGCTCATGCAGCAAAAGACCTCGTCCAAGCGAGGCAAAATTACACCAAAAAAAGAAGTGCATAAACAATGGCAAAAAGCTCAGCGACCCGGCACAACCATTCCTACAAGTAGAGCAGAAGGCTAGTCACCGAGCTCACGCTTGTAGGAAGGACAGCTCCTACCCAAGTTGCTCCTGCTTATTTTCCTCCAGCGCGTCCCCTTGAGCTAGACCCAGAGCAAATCAAAAAGTTGTAGAAGCTGGTTAGCCAGGGTGCTGCACCACAAGCAACGACCGGAGGAGGTGGCCCAAAGTTAGCACAAGATCCCCCAGGAGCCCGCTAGGTGGATCCTACAATGGAGCCACGTGCAACGGGCTATCTATGTCTCTCGACACTCTACAATAGGCCATCCATGTCTCAATAAGCTTCGTCGGAAGCCAAGACACCAAAATGCAGGGGGCTCTTCAGTCTCCTTTATCGAGTTTCTCCGGGAGAAAGAAAGAATGCCCTAAGTTATAAAAAGACCCACTCATCCCTTTGAAGAATCCAGAAGGTATCTGTCCTGATCTTCATCCAACGGCCCAAAACGAGCGTCAAATGGCAAATAGGAGAAAGCATGGCCTAAAGCATAACAGAAAGACATCTGACATGACATCTTGATCAAGGAAGGACACTGACTAAAGATACAAATCGAGCCTTAGAAATATGCAACTCCCAGTCCCCAAAGCAAACCGAGAGTTGGGGGGCTTATGTTATATACAAAAAATGGCCTCAAGAGCTCGTGGCCCTGAGCGCGCCAAAGGCACTCAATGAACCTCGCTTCACCCTTTATCAGAAAGCGGCACAATGAGGACTGGCCCATCATCGTCTCATAAAATAGTTTCCTACCTGGAGAGGTAGTGACCCAGTAAAAAGATTACAAGACCAGCTCATCAAGCAGTCGACCGTCCTACTCGAACTTGCCATCTCGCTACAACAGCGTCGGGTTCACTACAGGCGGTTCCCCTGATGACCCCAATCCGAAAACTCCCACTCTGAATGTTCAGCCCCTTGCTCAGTCCAACAGTGACGCAGCAACAGATGCCTTAAGGCTCAGGTCTACCGCCAACCTAAGGAGACCACCCTGCAGCCTACATTCAGCAATGGATAGTGTGTAGTTTTTTGCTGTCTTTTCTTATTTATGGCTTGATGTAATACAACTATAGCTTGTAATTAATGCATGTAACTCCTTTTTCCCCTATAAATAGGATTGCCTTGTTAGAAGGGGAAGGGAGGCTAACTTTATAAGTAGAAACTCTGTTAAAATCATTTACATTAGTAGAATCTCCACCGTGGACGTAGGGTCCGGTGCCGCCCGAATTTAGCCGAACCACGTTAAACTCACCATCTCTTCACCGCTTCTTCCTCTCGGTCCATCTCTTTCTGCACTCCAGTAGCAACATTAGATCCCTGAACTCCCTCCCGTTGGCTGAAGTTTGGGTCTTCCACACGAACCAAATTTCACCGTCAACGGATAGTTTTTTAAAAGGGGGAAAGAAATAATAAATATAATGTAATATAGATCAACCTTAATAATCTAATACCTTAATATTCAAAGAGAAATAATTTAGTTTGAACTTATTTTGGGGGAATTATTTCTAATCACACCCCACTGTTTATTATATTTTGATAAATCAATTATCGAGTCATCATGATTGAGTAGTTCCTAAAATTAAAAAGATTGTTTTTTGATTTGTCAAAAAATAATAGATAATAATACTAAGAATTTCAACACTACAATAAAATTAGAAATATTTTCAATCAAGGGATGTTATAATTTAGGAAAGTTAATTGCATAATGTGTGTATTGATACATGTAAGAAGACATTGGCCCTTAGGCGTAATCGTCCCCTCAACCTATAATGTATATTTTGTAATACCATGAAAAAAGAAAGGAAAATAAAATAAAATATATTTCTGGTGGACCAAAGTGAAGTTTTTAAATATTTTGTTGTGGTCATAGTATAACTTTCCCTTTTCTAGAAGGACCTTATTGAAGACGTCGAAGTTTCAATGGGGCCAACTTGTAATTAACCCCATTTTTTGTTTTCCTTTTAATTGACCTAGGCCAACCCCTCCACGCATTCTGCTTCATTTTTTCTTGAACTTTCCCCTGCTTCTGCGTTCTTTTTTTCCTCTGCTCTAACTACCATTTCTTCTTCGATTCGTCATTATCCGACGAACTCCAAGGTTCCTTCTTCCTCCAATCTTTTCCCTAGTGTCCCCTTTTCACCGATTCAGCTCAATGGTCTCTTCTTCCTCCCCTCCAACAAGTTATAGCCTGACTATGAGTTGGCATTGTCGACGGCAAACCAACTTAATCGAGCTTCCCATAACTCCATTGGACACTGATAAGCCTTCCTAAAATATTAGATTTATTTTATATAAAGCCTACTTTAAGTTTTCAAGAAATCTTATATGAAATCCTAACCCCAAAAATTCTACTATATGTTGAAATTCTTGTTAATCAACTTTAGTGATGCTTCCACCAGAGAATCAAGCACACTAACTTTAATTTTTAGGTTCCAACCAAATATTCATGTAGGTGGCCTTGCTATATAACTCTTGAATTTTTAGCTTTAGAAGTCTAATATCAGTGTAGGATATGTGTACTTAATCAAGGGATTCTAAATTTAAGTTCAAATATTGATTGTAATACTAATTATACCCAAATAAGTAGATTGACTAGAATTTTCAAGTTGGGTGACCTAGCACTTTGTAGAACCTTCTTGCGACATTGACCATTCCTTTTGGAAAAATTTGATCATTTAAAGAGTTCCTAAGGTGAGTAGATAATCTTACTCTTTTGTAAATCCTGTTTTGCAATATGAAATAATTTTGTTATCTGAAACATTATGATTTTTGAGTAATTAGATTTTTTATGTTAACTTGTTTTGAAATTTTAACTGTATGTTGTATATATGAAAATGATTTGTCGTAGTGAAATTATACATTTTATATTGACTTTTGTTATTGGAACTAGTGATTTCATTTTACCATATGATGTATAAATATGAAAATGATTTAACATATTTCTATGTTTTATAATGATTACTATTTACAGAATCAATGATTTCACATTACTATGATATGGAAATTCTGCCATTTCTTAAGTTTATGCTACATGGAATGGTTGACTATATTTTTTAATTTTTGATATCATAATCTAATTAGAATTGATTTTTATCTTTGGATGTATTGAGGTAGCATGATGCTTTTAGCTCGATTACGTGTTTTTGAAATCTTGGATTTATTAGAAATTCCTTGAAAAACCCTTAAGTGCACTTGTGATTAGAATATTTGTTAGAGAAATAAAGGGGGGAATATTTGCATATCTAAATATATGAATATTTGATTAGTGTGTTTGGATGAATTATGGCCATATCTATTAGGTATGGTTACCTTTAGGAATTATCCCTTGGATTCCAATTGTATTTTAGTAAAAGAGAAATTCCAGAATATTTTGCTACTTGAGTACTAGTAGATTTTAGAAAATCTTATTGAATTTCTCCTATGTTTATGTCATGATGAGTATTTTTCACAATATCATACTCTATTGCTTATTATATTTTTGTTGAATACTATATTTAATGACTTGACTTTCCTAATGAATTAAAGTCTCAAAACTTATTTTAACATTGTGTCTTTTGAACTAGTAAGCTTATCTTCATAAATATATATACATATATATATATATATATTGCCCTTTGGATTTTTAACATGAACTACGAACTGTGTTTTGGTTTTCTACAGAATTACTGCTCACTAAGTTTCTATAAAACTCACCTTATTTTTCTCCATGTTTTTTAGAGCCTGAAGTTATCTCCACTGTTCATCCTCACCTATCTAGTTCAAGATCCACTCATTGATTAAGTAGATTACCTCTGCAAAGCCTGAAGTTATATTTATGGTAAAAGCTTTGGTAGTTGGTATAATTGTTATGTGTATGTATTTTGATTGGTGGATGGCCAGTAAGATATAAACTTGTGCTACTTGGACTGTTGTGATTTTGATTTGTTGTACAAGATGTGTATAGGGTGCGTAGCCCTTGTCTATTGTATAAGTGTTGTGCCTGGAAGTCTAGAAAATAGAAGAAATTCTTTTGAATTTTTTTTAGAAACTGGAATGGAAATATTTGATTATGGATCAATTTAATTTTGATCTGTAGTGTGTTGAGTCAAATTAGGAAAGATTCTGCATTGTTAGGCTTGTAGAAGGTTTCCTACTGGTAACTTTCTACACCAGTCACGTTCTGTGGACCAAGGTGTTACAAAGTTAGTATCAGAGCATGGTTTAGAATCTAGGTGTATGATTAGGGATCTCTAACTGTCAAATTGGAATAGGCATACCGAGTTCATATTAGTGTACTTGAGAGCACGACACATGAATAAGGATATGTTCAGGCCCACACCATGAATATGTTAAAAATCTCCATATCACCTAAATCTTTCATTCCTACGTATATAAATATATCTAAATTTTGCCTCAGCCAATCTTTTTATTTGATAATAGGAAAATGCCACCTAGAACTAGATCCTTAGCTTACCTTAGGCACCAATCAGAAGAAGTGTCCAAAAGAGACTCTCATGAACCATCTTCTTCGCAATCACTACCATGAGGCAGGGTAAATCTAGGGGCCGATTCCATGCTAGAGGTCGAGGTAGGGTTGCATGTGAAGAAGCATAGCCAAAAATTCCCTAACCTAAAACACAGGCTCCTTCCACTTTTAGAGCTTCAGCTAGCCCTTCCACTTAATAGAGTTTACAAAGATAACAACAAGAGAGGCCAAAAACTCAAATGCCTCGATCCATTCCACCTCCTATAGTGCCAACTACCATGAATTTCAGAAACTATTTGTGACAATTCTAGAAGCTTAAGCCTCCTAGGTATTTAGGCATCAAGTCATTAGTGGATCCTTTTGTATTCTTGGACCAAATTGAGTGTTTGTGGTAGGTCCTTGAATGTCTAAAAGATATAACCATAAAGCTAGTTAGATTCCAGCTAAATAGACCTGCAGTAGACTGGTATCAAGGTTAGGAAAACTAAAGGTTCATAGGAGACAGGGCTAATACTTGGGAAATATTTCATATAGCTTTCCTATAGTAGTTCTTTCTAAAAGGACAATGTTATGCCAAATTGCAGGAATTTCATAATATGAAACAGAGAGGACTATTAGTTTCTGAATATACTACTTAATTCCTCCATCTCTCATAGTTTGTGAGACACATGATTCCCATAGAAAAGGACAAGGCCTAGAAATTTGTTAATGGTCTCAATGATCACTATTTTAATGTCATACAAGTCATTGAGGGCACCACTTATGGACAAGTATACAATTGAGTAATAAAACTATAAGAAAGATTTATGGAAAGGAAAAGGCAAGAGAAGCCCAAGGTAGTACAAGAAAGAAAACTAGGTCTAAGGGTACCAGTGGAGAATCCAAAAGATAGACATCTTTAGCTTTTAGTGCACCTCCCTCCTGGAGGCCTAATATACCCATATCTTCATGGCATCCAAGTAGGAGTAATTCGAGTAAAAGTCCCACTGGTGCTACTGTTTCTAGTTATCACCCTTCTAGGGGATCTAGTTCTAATTGTTCTACTCCAATTAGATTTGAGGCACCAGGGCCATGCCAAACTTGTGAGACAATTCATCCAGGGATTTGCAGACAAGAAACTAGAGCTTGTTTTGGATGTGGCCAAATAGGCCATTTGGTCAAAGATTGCCCTTACTCTTCTACTTCACCTAGTGGCATTAGGGCCACGGGTGCATCAGGGAATATTCCACCTCAATTTGCACTACCCATGAGGCCTCTATTATCTAATTTTGTTGCAAAAGGGGGAGGTAGAAGCTCAGCTAGTAAAGGCCATGGTAGTGGACAAGGAGCTATTATGAGAGTGTACACCTTGACAAGGCAGAATGCTCAAGCCTTTAATGTCGTGGTTAGAGGTACCTTAATAGTTGACTTTATTTCAACATATGTATTATTTGATTTAGGTGCAACCCACTTATTTGTATCAATTTATTTGGCTATATGACTTGTTAGACCCTAACTCCCTTTAGAATCATAGTTGTTAGTATCTACTCCTCTAGGTTAGGCATTGACAGCTTGTGATATGATTACTTTTTGTAAGGTTAAGTTATGCGAAACTATTTTGGCCTGCTAATTTGATTGTGTTAGACATGGTACACTTTGATGTTATCTTAGGCATGGATTGGTTATCAACACATTATGCATGTGTTAATTGTCATAATAAATTGGTTAACTTTCACGTACCAGATAGAGAGGTTCTTGTACTTCAAGGAGACATGAGTGATGTTCTTGTCAATCTTATTTCTACTTTGCATGCTAGTAATATGATTAAGAAGGGATGTGAGGCTTACTTGGCATTCATCTAAAACACAAAACCAATAGAACAAAAGGTAGAAAATGTACCGGTGGTTTGAGAGTTCTTAGATATCTTTCCTGAAGAACTACTTGGAATGCCACTAGAACGAGAAGTTAAGTTCTATATTGATATTGCTTCTAGACCTGATCCTATCTCTATTCCACCATACCGCATGGCACTAACTAAGTTAAAAGAGTTGAAGGTGCAACTATAGGATTTGGTAAATAAGGGTTTCATCTGTCACCATAGGGAGCTCCTATACTATTTGTTAAGAAGAAGGATGGAACTTTAAACAATGTCATAGAAAAGAATAAGTATCCACTGCTTAGAATTGATGATTTGTTTGATCAACTCTAGGGTGCTCAATATTTTTCCAAGATTGATTTGCGATCAGGCTATCACCAGTTACGAATCTGAAACAAAGACATCCTAAAGACTACTTTTCGAACACGATATGGTCACTATGGATTCTTGGTGATGTTTTTTGGGTTAACTAATACTCTAGCAGCTTTTATGGACCTAAAAAATAGGATCTTTAAACCTTTCCTGGATCAATTTGTAATTATGTTCATTGATGACATTTTGATGTATTCCCTAAATGACTAGGCTCATGAACAACACCTCAAAATAGTGTTGCAGACTCTCAGAGAGCATCAACTGTATGCTAAATTTTCAAAATGTGAGTTATGGTTATCCAATATAACTTTTTTAGGTGATTTCTAAGAAAAATATCAGTGTGGATCCTAGAAAGGTAGAAGCGGTTCAAAACTAGCCAAGACTCACCTCACTGACTGAGATTTGTAATTTCTTGGGTTTGCTGGTATTATCGCTACTTTGTGAAAGATTTCTTTCAAATTTTAGCTTCATTGACCAAGTTGACTCAAAACCATGCTAAATTTGTATAGTCTGATTCATATGAAGCAAGCATCTAGTGACTTAATGAGTGCTAATTATGACACCAGTACTGGCTTTACCTACTAATAGCAGTAATTATACCATTTATTGTGATGCTTCCAAGATTAGCTTTAGGTGTGTTTTGATGCAATAAAGCAAAGTCATAGCCTATGCATCAAGGTAACTCAAGAAATATGAGCAAAATTACCCCACCCATAATTTGGAGATGGCTACAATGGTGTTTGCCTTGAAATTTTGGCACCATTATTTGTATGGTGAGAAGTGTGAGATTTACACTGATCACAAGAGCTTAAAGTATATCTTTTAAGCAGAAAGACCTGAACTTAAGGTAATGTTGTTGGATGGAATTAGTGAAGGATTATGATTTCTCTATCTTATACCATCCAGGCAAGGCCAATGTGGTAGCCGCTGCTTTGAGTAGGAAGCCTGTAGGACGCCTTGCTCATATTGAGATTCCCAGGAGACCAATTATTTGAAAGATGCATGAGGTGGAAGTTTGTGGAATTCAATTGCAAATAGCAAAACCCAGGATATTTATAACTTATGTGCAAGTGCAGTTTCCATTGTTTGATCAAATTATGATTGCACAGGCTCAGGATGTGAACATTACTGAACAAAATAAAGAAAGAACCAGACTCTAGCCTAGCAAGAGATGATAAAGGAGCCTTGATTTATCATGGTCGCATATAGGTGCTTGAAGTTTCTAATATGTAACATCAACTTATGCATACAGCTTATTATTTATCTTATGCTATGTACCCTAATAGTAACAAGATGTATCAAGATCCTAAGACGAGTTATTGGTAGGAAGGAATAAAACAAGACATAGCAGACTTTGTTTCTCGATGTCTCACATGCCAACAAGCAAAAGCTAAACACCAAAGACCTACAGGCCTACATCAAAACATGGAGATTTATGAATGGAAATAAGAGAAAGTGACCATGGACTTCCTTACTTAGTTGCCAAGAACTCTGAAAGGCTATGATTCGATTTAGCTAATTATAGATCATCTAGCCAAGAGCACTCACTTTCTTCCTATGAAAACAATTTATTCAACCTTTCAGTATGCCCAGTTGCACTTAGATTGGATTATGTCTTTACATGGAGTTTCATTGTCAATCATATCCAACTGAGGTACTCAATTTACTACTTAATTTTGGAGATCTTTTCAAGAGGCTTTGGGGTCATAACTCCACTTTAGCACTGGCTTTCATTCCTAAACTGATAGTCAATGTAAAAGAACCATTCAAGTTTTAGAAGATATGCTTCAGGCTTGCGTAATAGAATTTGAAGGCAATTGGGAGCAATACTTGCCTTTGATTGAATTTACTTATAACAATAGCTACCACTCCACAATTTAGATGGCTCCTTTTGAAGTACTACATGGAAGGAAATGTAAATCTCTAATCAGATGGTTTAAAACATGAGAGGCAAAGCTATTAGGCCCAGATTTGGTATAGGATGCAAATGAAAAAGTTAAAATCATCAGAGAAAACCTAATAACAACTTAAAGCCACCAAAAATCCCATGCTGATAAGAGAAGAAGGGACTTGGAGTTCCAGGTGGGTGATCAAATGTTCTTGAAAATATCACCCATGAAGGGAGCAATGAGATTTGGCAAAAAGGCGAACCTGGGTCCCAAATATATAGGCCCATTTCCCATTATGAAAAGGATTGGTGCTGTAGCATACAAGCTGAATCTACCCCTAGAGTTGGAAAGCATCCATCCTATTTTCCTTGTGTCCATGCTAAAGAAATATGTTCCAGATCCATCTCACATCCCTCCTCAAATTTCGATTGAGTTGGATAGCCATCTTACCTATAAGGAACATCCTGTGGCTATAATTGACCATCAAGTTAGAAAGCTTCGCTCCAAAGAATATCCTTTGGTGAAGGTCCTATAGGAAAACTACGGGAAAGAAAATATAACTTAGGAACCTGAGCCTCTCATAATGGATAAATACCCCTATCTGTTCTAATGACTTGTTAGTATAGACCTTTATTTCTTGAGATTTTTTACCCTTATTCTTAGTAGATACTCTGATACTTCATTTTAATCCTGTATAACTATGCTTCCAGAATTTGAAGATGAATTCTTCTGTTGGGGGGGAAGAGTTTATAATACCTTGAAAAAAGAAAGGAAAATGAAATAATAAGAAAATAAAATAAAATATATTTCTAGTGGACCAAAGTGAAGCTTTTAAATATTTCTTTGTGGTCGTAGTATAACTTTCCCTTTTCCAAGAGAACCTTATTGAATGACCCAGGCTAGCCCCCCTATACGTTCTGCTTCATTTTTTCCCAAACCTTCCCCTACTTCTACATTCTTTTTTTTTCCTCTACTCCAATAGTCATTTCTTCTTTGATCTGTCACTGTCCGACGAGCTCTAGTGTTCCTTCTTCCTCCAATCTCTTCTCTAGTGTCTCCTCTTCACTAGTTCAGCTCGGCGATCTTTCCCTCCTCTCCTATGGCGAGTTATGGCCCAATCATGAGCTGGCTTTCCCGGTGGCAAACCAACTTAAACCAAGCTTCCCACAACTCCATTGGATGCTAGTAAGCCTTCCTAAAATATTAGATTTATTTTATATAAAGCCTACTTCAAGTTTCAAGAAATCTTATATGAAACCCTAACCACAAAAATTTCGTTGTATGTTAAAATTCTTGTTAATCAGTTTCAGTGATGCTTCCACTAGAGAATCAAGCACACTAATGTTAATTTTTTAGTTCCAACCAAATATTAAAGTAGGTGGTCTTGCTATATTACTCTTGAATTTTTTTAGCTTTAGAATTGTAGTCTAATATCAATGTAGGATAGGTATACTTAATCAAGGGACTCTAAATTTAAGTTCAAATATTGATCTTAATACTAATTATACCAAATAGGTAGATTGACTCAAATTTTCAAGTTAGGAGACCTAGCACTTTGTGGAACCTTCTTGCGACATTGACCATTCCTTTTGGAAAAATTTGATCGTTTATGGAGTTCCTAAGGTGAGTAGAGAATCTTATTTTTTTGTAAATCCTATTTTGCAATACAAAATAAAATTTTTATCCAGAACATTATGATTTTTGAGTAATTAGATTTTTTATGTTGACTTGTTTTGAAATTTTAATTGTATGTTTTATATATGAAATTGATTTGTTGTAGTGAAATTATGCATTTTATATTGATTTCTATTATTGGAACTAGTGATTTCATTTTACTATATGATGTATAAATATGAAAATGATTTAGCATATTTCTGCATTTTATAATGATTATTGTTTACAAAATCAATGATTTCATGTTACCGTGATATGGAAATTCTATCATTTCTAAAGTTTATGCTACCTAGAATGATTGACTATATTTTTTGATTTTTGATATCATAATCTTATTAGAATTGATTCTTATCTCTAGATATATTGATAACACAATATTTGACATAGTTAATTGGCCTCATGCTTAGCATTTTAAGAGCTAAAATGTCATGTTCCAACTGAGTTAAGATGTATTTAGGATT
>JANHAO010014147.1:0-15483 GCA_026873985.1 Saraca asoca | reverse complement strand
TCTGGGATTGAATGTTCGATTGGGTGCAAGAAAATTTTTGAAATTTCTGGACCATTTTGCCCTTGCTCAGCCGAACGTTCCTTCACGTAATCCTATAATCGACCTCTTATGATGAGATCTTCTATGGCATCTCTCAATGCCTAGCATTCCGAGGTGGTGTGCCTGACTTCATTGTGATAAGCACAGAATCTGCTTAGGTCTCTAGACTTGGTGGGGGCATTCATGGGCCTGGGCCTCCCAAAGTCTTCCCTATGCCTTTCGACGGCAAAAATTCTATCTTGCGTATCAGACAAGATACTATAGTTTTTGTAGCAACCTTGAGGCTGAGATCATTAAGACTTTGCCTTTTCCGTGAGCCGAGGATCGAGGTCATGACTATGACTCTCATTGCTCTTTTTCCTGCTCGAGGTGGAGCCATTGGTGTTTGCCTTTTGCTTGGGTTCCTCTGTATCGAAAGTTTCCTTCCATCTTATTTGTTTGATAGCTCGCTCATAAAACTTAGAGAGATTTCGTGCTAGGGACTTGTAAAGGATTTTGTATAACTTTCCATCCTTGCAGAGTCTCACTAAGATTGTCGTTAGGATGCTCTCCTCCATGGGATTCTCTACGGAGTTGGCTTTATGCCTGAACCTGGCTATGTAATCCTTCAACGATTCATTCTTACGCTGAAAGATCATTATGAGATGATCGGGGGGGGAGGGCACAAGCTACCTCTTCAATGCCTAGTACTGGTCGATGAACTTCTTTTGACATTCTTCCCAGCTATTGATACTACAACCTGGGAGGCTTCTGAACTATGCTCGAGGTATGCCTCCAAACATAGCTGGGAAGACGCGACACTTGACCTAAGGGTCAATTGCTTGAAGATCCATCTGAACATTGAATGCATCCAAATGGTCGACTGGATCGTTGTTTCCATCATACAGCGGGATCATAGGCACTTTAAGTTTCTGTGGAAGGGGCTACATTTCGATCTCCATAGAGAATGGTGAACTTTCCTCATAGCAAGGTTGATTGTTTTGAGACTGGGGACGTTCCTCTAGTTGTTTCAGTCTTTGAAGGACTTGCTTCATTATCAAGTCTTGAGCTTCAGACTGGGGCCAAAGCTCTCAGCTTGTTACAAGCCCCTAGATCGCTGATCATGGTGGCTTTCGTGAGTTCCTTTCTGGGCTTCCTTGTGCAACTTTCGAAGCTGCATAATGATTTCTTCTTGCATTTGAGCACCTTGGGCTTATGCCTGTGCTAACGCTCTTATAGTCTCAGTCAATTCTTTTACTGTATCCTTGAGTATTCACTAGGATTGGTGAAGTGTTTGCACCTTCTCGATCCCAGTAGCAATAAAAGTATCTGCCTGCTGAGTAACCAAAGTGTTGAAACTCTTAGTGACTCTTCCTCTCATCATTGTAGCTAGATGGAAAAGTAATTTAGAAAACAAATGGGCCCTTCCTCTAGCGCCAAAATATTGATGGTGGAATCTGGTTCTGGGCCAAACTCTAGTCAACCATGATTGGTTCTTGAACCCCAAACTACTTTTTGGTAGACCGAATGAGAGATGAAGGTAGTGGAAAGGAAGAAGAACAATGGCAGATAGTATTTTTACATGGTTCGGCTAAATTTGAGCAGTATCGGACCCTACGTCCATGGTAGAATTTTATTAATTTGAAGGAAAATTTTACAGAACTTTTTCTTAGCTATTTCAGCCTCTTCCTCTTCTTGTAGTGATTTTTTTATTTATAAAGGAAGAGAGGTTACATGCAATGATTACAAGTTGTAATTCTATTACATCAAGTATTAAACGTACAAGACAATATAATCTCCTGCAATCCGGCTTCTGCAGGCTACTTTTTGCAGGGTGGGCACCTCTTGTTGGCTAGAATTGAGGTTTGACGCAAGCTTGTCTAGAGTTCTATCTGGCTGAGCTTTTGGCCTTGGCAGTGCCTCTTCTTCATGAGTCTATGTCCTCGTGCTCATTGCTATCTTTTGTTCAATGAGGACGAGCCAGCTTGTAGTGAGGTGAGCTCGTGTAAGAGCAATTTGCCGAATACACGAGCTGGGACCTCGCGCTCTCATCCTTAGCGAGCTAGATGTCCTCTAGTTTAGACCTATCTTCCACTGAGCTTTCAGCCTGCTTTGCAAGACTAATTTTCACCCGTAACAATCCTTAAGTACTTGAGAAGGATTATGGATGTATTCCTGGTATATGAAGGTGAAGAGGAATTGGCAATAAAAAGTTACATGGATGCCACTTTCTACTTTGACAAAGATAACTCCAGATCAAAGCTAGGTTATATGTTTTGCCTAAAAGGCAATATTGTAAGCTATAAAAGTTCAAAGTAAGAAATTATGGCTGATTTTACCATAGAACCTAAGTATATTGCTGCCTCTGATACGATTAAGGAGGTTGTTTGGATCAAGAAGTTCATTGCTAAACTTGGCATTGTTCTTAGCATCACGTTGTAATAACAATGGGGCCATTGCACAGGCTAAGGAACCCAGATCACACCAGTGATCCAAACATATACTTCGATACTTCTATCTCATCCGTCAAAACATTGACAGTGGAGATGTGAAGATATGCAAGGTACTAACAGACGATAATATCACCAACCTACTGACAAAGCTTCTGGCATAGCAGATGCATGATAGTTACATAAGATCCTTTGGTATTAGATACATGAGTGATTGGCTTTAGTGCAAATGGGAGATTGTTGGTGTATGCTTTAAGAGCCAATCATATGATAATTATATGAGTATACATTGTATTGTGTTTTATTTTATATATATGAGGCATTTCAAATTATTATGTTTGTTTTTTCTATATCTGCGTAATATGAATAAACATAATATTTGTCCATAGGATAGTTGTTTCTATAAACATTATTCTTAAATGTCCCTAGCAAAGTATTATTGGGAATTGGGATAACAATGATACATGCAGACTAGTATGTATGTTGGTTGATAACCAAATCTTATTGGTCATGGATTTGAGATATCAAACCAACATATGGGTACATGTTAGAGAACAAGTGTACTAAATAGACCTGCCATGAGAATGCTACATCAACCGTTGCATGAATGTCATAAGCAAATTCTCATAGTGATAATGGTGTATGTTGTCCTTTGACTTAAGATCACCATGGTTCCTTAAATGAAAAGTTATATACTTTGATATAGCTTAATATCATCTATAATAGGGTTGGCTACAAAGTTAATTATTGGATATACTACCAATCATGCAAAGGGATGTGAGTGACCTAGATAGGATTTTGTCCCTCTTTCACGATAGGAGTGATATCTGTGGGCTCCTTGATTGAGTATGACTACAAAATGCATGGTTGTGCTCAAATGAGTCAATATGTGATATTGATCTCATTTGTTTTGGGTTAGTCAACTAAGGGATCAAGAAACACATAGATTGAACTATAAAGAGGGTGACATGTTCCATACCTCGAGTTTGGTCTAGATATCAAAGGCAAAGGGACTAGACGACATGGAAATATTAGTCACAGAAAGGTTATGTTAAATCACTGACATTTTTATCACTTAGGTAGTGGTGATGTATTGGTAGATACCACTCACTATCTGTGATTCGAAAATATGATTTTAGGATCACTGCCAATGTGATGGGAACATATAGGGTCTCACACAACGAGTAACTCAAAAATTGAAGTTATTGTAGTATTATTGAGACTCCTAGTTAGACTAGAGCTCCTAATTATGTAAAGGCCAATATGATTTGGTTTTACTAAAGTTATAATACATTGGACTAATTATTGACTAGAACCATTCTTTGGACCTAGCTAATAATTCAAGGCCAATGTATTCAACTATCACGATACATTGGACTAATTATTGACTAGAACCATTGATTGGACCTAGCCAATAATCCAAGGCCAATGTATTCAACTATCATACTACATATGAATTGATTATTAAATAGAACCATTCATTAATCCCAACTTCAAGCCCAATGTATTAAACTCTCTTAAGAAATTTTGGTTAGAGACTACCTATAAATATAATCTTATGAAATCTTGGCTAAATAATATAGGCCATAGATAAAAGGAATATAAGAGACATAGAACTAAAACAGATCCAGTTGCTAGAACTTCTTATGAGTTAAATTGTTCCATTTGATTCATTCACAGATCAAAGTTTTTAGTTAGTTTGTGTAGATATAGTAAAGACACAACTTTGTTGAATTGTGTTCATGATTTAGATTGTGGTTGAGTTTGTAATTCAAATCATGGTTGCTTTCATGATTCAGAATCATACAATTATTATTGAATTTGTTCGTATGGTGATGAAGGTGGTTATGATTCTGACATTTCTATAGCAAGATCTCTTGTCATGCTACAAAGGTATGACACTTACCACTAATTTATGGGTTGTTTCTTCACATGGATCCTTGGTGGCTTTCAAAGGATTTGTTTTAATTTTTCACTATGCATGCTCCTTCGAAACTTAGCATAAAATACTTTGTCCTCCCTAAACTTTGCTTCAATTATGCAGCCCTTTCTTAGGCTTTGACATTATATATGTTAGTCCAATAAACTACCAATCATCAAGAATATTTGATTGTTATTCTTTTTAAACTAAATATTTTTCTTTTCTAAAAACTTGAATTGCAAATGATAGAAATACCCTCCGTCATTTGTTTTGATGATGGAAGAAGTCATATTTCATAAAACTTAGAAAAATTTCCTTCATTTACTCTTGGTGGTCATTTGTCTATGTCAGAGAAGAGAAGCACTCCAAAGCTCCTGCCTAACATCATTCACTTCAGTTTCTAGGTATGATTCCATTCAACCATTGTTTGTTGTGTTATTTTGGTGGAAAAAGTTTTTGAAAACCTATTTCAAGTTTTACTTGGGGAAAATTTTTTTTGAAAACCATTTTTAAGTTTGCTCATAAATAATGGTTGATTCCATTTAAAATTGTTTGCTTTAAGTTACGAAAATCATTGCCAAAAATGGAGATGTTATTTTTGAGTTATGAAATATGTTTCATTTTTTTCCTTATATGTTTTTTATTTATCTGAAATGTCTAGGGTTTGACCTAAAATTGAAATTTAAGATTGGCTTAAGTTGAAATGGGTTTAGGATTTCTTTTTCTATATTGATGTTATTGATAGGACAAATATATCAAGAGGAGGTAAATTGATGTTTAAAAGACAATATTATAATTTTAAAAAACTTTTCCCTTAACAAGAGCAATTAACTAATATATGAAAGATCAAGTAAATAACATATAAAAATAAGCAATTTAAAGTGCATGAAAAGTAAAAGAGTAGGGAAAGAGAATGATAACCCTGATATAAAGGTTCAATGGTCCAAAGGGAAAACTACCCCTTTGGCTTTACTCCTCTCTCTTAAGGACAATAGACACCTTGGCGGTTATTCACTTGCAAATGTTCCTTTGAGTATCGCTTATAATCTTTCTCATTTAACTTTTCAAGGTACAAGCAATCCTACCTTACAACTTGAAAATTTTCCAACCTCACACTAAGGCATAATTTCTAGTTACAAGGTTTCTACAAGTATATCACTCGCACTCAACCCCTAGCTAGTGGACCTTTACAAAACTCAATAATCAAAAGGATTTGTCTCAAAGAGACTACAATGATTTGCAAACTCTCACTAGAGTAGATTTACAAGTGAAACATAAAGAAGACTTAAACAATATTGGAGAACTTAAAGAGAAAAATCTTCTAGAAAAGGAAGAAATTTGCTTGAATGATATATCTAGAAGTGAAGAACGTCTCCTCTTTTATAGATGAGCTTGGCATTAAAGAGCACATTCTTTAACTTAGGCTCTAAGTCAAGTTGCTTGCTCCTTCCACGCGTACATTGAGAGGTCACTTTGGTCAATAGCCTTGGGAAGAAAGTAGTTTGCTCTTTCAACTTGAATTTTGAATTTCACATGAGTTGTCATCATTAATGGTATAAAGGCTAGCTCATTTGCTTGCTCTTTAAAAGTTTGTCCAGTAGTGACAATCTTTTGGCAAGTTAACATGAGATGGCACTGATCAAGGAACAACATGCAGGGTCAGTTTTTTGTAGAAAAACCAGAATTGCAATGTGTCAGGGAGCAAAGAATAACTTGCACACTAACAAACTTACTTATTAGATTAATATAAATCTGGAAAAATTTGATCAACCAAAGTATAAAGCAATTCATTCTAAGATAATGAAATTTCTCAATAAATATACTTGGAATCAAGTTGGAAATTTATACAGCAATCATACAGCCTAATTACTTTTAACTCGGTTATATTTAGTAGTGAAAATAGCTGGAATAGAGCTGTGAATATGCAACAGACAACAAAGAGCAACTAATATAAAATTGTATTTTCCAGTGCAATTCACTAAAGCAAACTTTCAGGCCTTTAATTAAAAAATGACAGCATATCACACATATCATAAGTTTATTCGAGAATGATGAATTATCACAATAAAGATGATTTTTCCTAGACTTGTAATACATTGATATCACAACACCGAGTCAAGCACACTGTCAATTTTTCCAAAAGGCTTCTTATCAAAAAATATTGTAAAAAAGCATACCATGAAACATATATCTAGACTTAGACTGGAATTATAGAGCAATTAATGCAAAATCATCATCAAGCTTAGTATTGCATCCAAATAAAGATAATGATAACTTCTTCATCTAAACTAAGCCATATAAAGATCACATAGGGATAGTTATTTTCTAAGTTTTGAAGTGTACTTAAGATTGCTTAAGTTCTAGGATTTAATCTAAAATTGAAAATTGATTTTTTTATATAAAATGAATTTCCTTCACACATTTTACCTGAGACACAATGATAAGCGATTTATCATTGATAGGGATAACATTAACAAATATAGTTATTTGGACTTAATTGATGATATAGATAAGTAGGGTTGGCTGATACTACCTCTAATTTAGTTATACCTATAGTGCAAAGTGTAAAATATCTGGGTGTAGCCAATACTTGACTGTGATAAAGGTGTGTTTGAAATGTTTAGAATATATAATGGTATAGTTAAGGTTTTTCTAAAGGCTAGCAATGTTATTCTAGTTACCTCACTAACATAAGATGAGGTAGCAACCCCTAACCTACCATTCAAGGCTAATTCAACTAGCCCAACCCTAACCAACCCACAGCCAACAGCAACTGCAGCCATGCCAACCTGCAATCCATCCCAAAACACACACCATGCAGCTTAACCCCATCCACACAACCAAACTATAGCCTATCTCTACCTACAAAACTAGACTACAAGGAAAGTTGCCTAAGCTACACAATGCATTAGCCAAAATTCTCCACTTTTTTTTTTTTTTTTGCTATATTTGGAGTTATATATCGATAGAAATATTTGCTTTTGGTTCATGTAATGTGGTCCTCACCAGTATAAAACATTGGTCCCTTTTGGAATTTTTTGTTGCTTTATCACGTGATAGCAGTATAGTATTGCTTTAAACATGTTTGGTAAAGGCAAATTTTGTTTTATTATTACTTAATAGAGATCATGGAAATTATTCTACCATTTTGTCATTTTTTATTACTTTTGGTTTCTAGGATTTGTGGTATCTACTATTTGATTATAAAAGTTCAGGTCAAATGTCATATTGTTCAGACAAATTTTTAGTAGTTTTATCACATCATTTGGACAACTTTTACCAAATCATTTGGTCAATTTGTTCTTGACAACGATGTACAATTATATTACCAAATTAATTGGAAGTTTAATAGTTTTAAAAACCAAATTATATTGCCAACTTGTTTGGCTAAATTAATGAGGCAAATATGAAATTGATCTTCAAACTACACAAATTATCTTGTAAATTAGACAATTTATTCCAACAAAGGTTCAACCAAATTCTAAAAAAAAAAAAGAAATAGAGGGAATGGATAAAAAAAATAACAAAAGGAAGTGAACAAAGTAAATAACAATTTCATTGAAAAGTTAAAGTGCTTAAATTTACACAAATCAAGCTCTTATCATGGCAAATATTACAACTACAATGACAATAACAAGAAAAAATAAAACAACTCCACCAACACACATTTTAATAGTGTTCAATGTCATTTCTAGTTGCTCCACTTTTAAAGGCGACTTATCCAATTCATTTTTCAACTCTTTTATCACAACAAATTCATTTGCAATATTTTCCCTTTGCGAAGTCCTCTCTCATGTCATCCATTGAGTAGCCCCTACTATCATTAATCGATGCATACCAAGCAATAAAATCACATCCATAATCACACTTATAATAAAGTCAGTTCTTATTTGTTTCAGATCTTGAAATTTTAATAGATCCAACTTTCTCACATTTATGTCTTTTCTTCAAAAACTTCAATCCTTCATTGTTTACACTTGTTGATGACATTGATTTCTACAAATGAGAATAATTGAAAATAGGAAGAAGAAATGGGAAGAAGAAGATACAAAATAGAAATAAATACGGGCAAAATTTTGACAAAATAAGTGAGAAATGGATAGAAAGATAATTACACCTTTTTTCATTTTGCTCCAGCTACTTTTCATCAATGGAAGAGTTGCTTTCTATAACTAATTCTTAGGTCTTTCGTAAGGTTGTTTTCGGGATTAATGGGGAAAATTAAGGGTTTAACTACTGACTTAACGAAAGTAAACAACGTTTGTTGCCTCTGGAGTAATATGTAGGGTACAAGGAAGGGCTGTATATATTTTAAGTGGAGATTTGAGTATAATATCAAAGTTCAAGAGGGAGTCATGTAATTAAAACAAAGTTCAAGGGAAAGCAAAGTATTTTATTATTAGTAATATGCTTGTATTCTTAGATTAGATTTATGTTCCTAACAATAATCGAAATGAGGGAATATAAATTGAACATAAAAAGAAAATTATTATTTGCCTAATTATCCAGCAAATAAATATTAATTATGACATTGAGATTGGATGGTATTTGATTGGCTATATTTTTTGTGAGAATGATGCTGTTTTCCGTTAACAGGACTTGCTCTCACTTAAGATATATAAGTGTAGAGTTCAAAATACAGAACTTATTATGTAAGTGTGGACAAGTAAACTCGTCAAAACGAGAATACCATTGATGTTTTCCTAAAGTCAATAGTTGTAACCACTAAGTTTTGTAACTTGAGAGATTTGCTACTTGCAATTAGAACAGTTAGTTGTATGTATTAAATTAATAAAAAAAAAGATATATTATTTTTATTGAAAAAATATATTTTACTTATTTATTACACAACTCTAATTTTAATTTATCTATTTTATGATTTAAAACATCGTAAAGAGACAACTTGTAATTTGCACCATTAACATTTTGTTTAACTATACTAATTTTTCGTTAAAAGCTAACAGATTTTATCATATATTAGTTATATGTTCTTTAATTGGTCTTAATTTGACTTTACTTGCACCCAATCGTTTTCAATTCTTCTTTTGCCTAAATTCAAAATTGAAATCATTTTATAAAAATTAAAGATAATTTTTTTAAAAAAATTTCAAATTTAGACAGAAGGTTGACGAGGTGAAATCATGGTTAAATTAGGATTAAATAGGAAAGATATAACTAGCATGTGATAAAATCTATTAGATTTAGATAAAAAATTAGTATAAGTAAATAAAGTGCTAACGTTGCAAATCACAGACTGCTTCTCTACGATATATTATACCACATATAAATACATTAAAACTAAGACTATGTTGATAAAGTATATTTTCCCTTTTTATTACATATGAATGCATTATCTTTTTTCTATTTAATAATATGCTCTTTTCCTTAATGATTTAGTGCATACAACCTAAATACACTTAATGTAATTAAGAATTTCTCGTGGTCATGGGCAAAAAAGGGATTTGCTTTCCACACCTAATAGTTATGCTAACTTTGGGGAAAAAAAAGAGGGAGAAATGACAATTATGACATAAAAAAACAAGTTATGTTAACATTTTTTTAATAACTTTGGTTAAGAAAGAAAAAGTCAATCTAAATTTACTATTAATCTTTCAAATTTTTCTTAACACCTAACCATTTTTTTGTCTTCCTAATTTGGAGTTTTTTTTTTTTTTAGGGGGATTTCTATTTAATTCAAACATCAAAGTGAGAGGTATCAAGAATCAAAGTTTTCACTCTACCACCTATTCTTTTCCTTTTTTTCAATTTTTTTTTACTTCTCATTTTCTTTTGTTGGTTTTTCTTTCTTTTCCCTTTCCACCCCACATATAGCATTATTATCTTTGAAGTAGGAGGTAAGAGGAAAATTCTAGTGGGCAGTGATTACAAATAGAAGAAATACTGCAGTTATAATAAGTAAAGCCTAATGCTTTAGGAGAATTTCATAGAAACATTCCACCCTTGTTTGCTCTTTGCACTTAATAATAGAGCCATGTGTGGATACACCCAACTTTACAATAAGGAGAGAAACTGCTGCTGCTGCAACAATAGCAGGAAGGTCATATTTTGCAAAGAATGATCTTTATATATTAACAGAAGCAAAGACAGAATAATTCATATCACTAACTTTATTATGGTGAATACACCTAATCATACAATTGAAGCAATCACTCAAAACATGAAGGATAAAGCCTCAGCTAGCTCTACCAATGGTAAGAACCCCAATAACAGGTCAAAGGGGCAAGAAAAAAACAAGAAAGTGCACATCCTGTAATTTTAACTAATCTTCTATAGTTTCTATGATATATCACAAAGCCGGCATTGTCAAAAGAAGTGCCAATCACTGTTTTGCAAACATCCCTTGTGTTAAGGAGGAAAAATCATAATCCTTCCCTGTCTGTGAAGAAGTTGATGATGCCGGAACCGCTGATTGAGGCTTACTAACTCCAGTTGTCACTAAGCCATTAATTGGAGTAACTTGTCCCATTGCATAGAAACTGCAAAATATGGAAACTTGGTTAACACAACAAAACTGAGTTGAAGGAATAACAGCATATTATATGCACTGTAGCCAGGAGGAAAATGAATGGAAGGGCAAACAAGAGAAAAGAAGGAATCAAAGGCAAAAATATGCATGCTGATCATATACAAACAAAAATGAACGCGATTTGGAAAGATACTTGTTGTTTGTTTTGTAGATCAATGCATTATTTATTTGTAACATTATTTTCACCTCAGAAGCCATATCTCCCCCAATGTAAAATGATATTCCTACTGAACGGATAGGATTTTTTTTTTTTGCAACAAAGGGGATGTTCTATTGGCATTCCTTTGCAGGGATGGAATACATCAGCAAACAATAAAATTGGTGAAACTTTCTTCAAGTGCAACTTTCACCCTCAGCCATGAAAGGAAAATACTTGTTGAACAGAGGGTTCATTTTCCAAAGTCTTTCTTCAAGTTACAAGAAATGACCACTTAGTTTTCTTTAAAAACTGGAACTCCTTTTAATTGCAAACCAAATGAGCTGTCAATTATTCAGGAAATTGTGATGCAAAATAAAGTAATATCCAAGTCAAACATAGGCAAGCAGAAATAAATCGGCTTTCAGAAGGCCAACAGGTAACATACCCAGATGATGGATACTGAGCAGAGCTCCCTGTGGGACGTGCCGGACTCATGTTCCTAGTCTATCCCAGAAGGAAAAAATAGATAAATTAGTTCCTCAACAGAAAATTATGAATAATCAATTAACTCAGAGTCCTACTTGATTCAGTACCTGCATAAGTTTCTGAAGATCAACCTGACCATCCATGGACATTACTCCAGGAACTGTGTACCCAGCAGCTGGCCAACTTTGAATAGGAATATTGGATCCATTGATTCCAGGTTGTTGTACAATACCAGCAAACTTGGGGTCCCCACTGGCAGATTTAGCTGCAGCAGCCATTAGAAGGGACTGCTGCTGTGCCAGCATCGCAATTTGTTGTTGATGCATAGAAAAGGGAGACACCATGTTGGACTGTATGTCAGGTAGATCATATTAACAATCACATACCCAAAAAAATATTGATATGATGATAAGAGTTCAACAGCTGAAATCGCTTGATTTAATATTGTTTGAGATACCAAACTCTTGGTCAGAACAAAAAGGGAATAATTGATCAAATAAGATTAAGAACACAAAGCATCTATATTCTAATTGAAACAAGGCCAAAACTATTAAAAGTCAATGAATTAAATCAACAGACATTATGAAACAGACTAATTTAAGCATCAGCTCACACCTTCTCAAAGAGGCTCATGATATCATTTTTTACATCTTTTTGAGGTTTTTCTGCCACTAAGCTTGGTGTCAATGAAGGTGAATCCTTAAAGAGATCCTCAATTCCTGAAGTGGACGGGGGTGTACTATCAACTGACTTTGTGGGACCACTCTTCTCAGCTGTTGATGTTTTACCAGCAGCTAAACAATTATATAGCAACAAAAGGACAGCCTAAGTCAAAAACAACATAATGAAAAAAGCATCTTCCAAAACAATATGTCTGGCAACACCAATTATTAAGATAAGTGTTGAAAATGGACAAAAGAAGCACATGTAACATACATTGAAAACCTGCCCAGTTATTATCATCAGCATGAGATGCCTCGGCCCCATTTTCACTAGGGCCATCCAAAGACAACATGTTGAAAAGGTCTGTAGCATAGTCAACTTTCACGGCACTACTCTGAGCAGTGTCAGTTGCCTGCTCTGTTGTTTCAGCTTGTGGTTGCGGTGCCACTGGTTCCACTTTCTCAACATGCTGAGTTTTTGAAGGAGTTACCTGTTCACAAATTGATTCTTGTGATGCAATTAAATATCATCATATTTTTCCCTTTTTTTTTTTTCACTACCATGATGAGCCTTAAGCTAAAAACTATCCAAGAAGAGATTTGGCAAATGATTTTTTTACTTTTTGAATAACTTCAACTCTTTTTCCACCAAGCACATGGCTGGCAAATTCACCACAAAAGCTATTTGATCAGATCCTGACTCAATATTTCAATCTGTCTGGACTACAGCTACAACCACTAATTATCCCTCACAATTACTTTGGTGATGCTATTTTTTTCCTTGTTTCCATTTGCAATTACTATCTCTATGGGAACAACTCACTCTTAAAGATAAAATCTTTACATATACTTTGAATATCATTTCATAATTAACAACAAATTTTATAGATGCAACCCCGTATGTAACCCAACACAAAGAAAGGGCAAAATAACAGGGAAAACGAAAATATTGACATATAAAGTGACTATGATATAAAGAAAATATATATATACCTGCTCAGGTCCTCTTGGAGGAGCAGGCACACTAATAATTCTTGTAGAAGGAACTGTATTGGATGTTTGAACTTTTTTCCTTTCCTCATGTGTATTCTCAGAAACAGATGCATAATTATGCCCACTTCTTTCTGCAGGCCTCTGCCAATGTAAGGAAGGCTTTTCTTCCTGCAGCCTAGATGGTGATTTGGGTTTTCCATCCCTGAGAACCCATCTCTTCTCTTCATACCTTTAAATTCATGAAATGATTGAAAATAAAATATTGTCATCTTCACCAGGTGCATAAAACAAGATGCATTCACTTCAAATTGTAAGAAAATATACATAGCGCAGCTTGAAAGTGTTAATGTTCAGACATACTTTGCACGAATGAAATTCTCGATCCCAACTCTATCATAATTCGGGGGTAACTCTGCTTCCCAGTAATTATTTGCTTTCTCATTACCCATTGCTATATAGCACAATAAAAAGAAACAGAGAAAAAGGAACAGATTATATAGTTAATGAAATTCACCAAAATTCAAATAACCACAAGCTCATGACCAATTAGATTCCCTTACATTGAATAAATGCAACCTGCTCCGGAAGCCAAGTGTCCAGAGTCGCAGACCGCACCTACAAGTCAATAAGAAAACTATCATTAAAAAAAATGCCAAACCAGTGAGTTGATATTGAGAAACAGTCTCTACGTTTTGTAAATTTATAGGGATCAGAATCACCAGATATTGGGTAAAAGGCTAACAGTTTTGAGCCATGTTTTGATGCTGTCCACACCAGTTAAACTCAGTGTGAATATTAGATTTTAATGAAAATAAAAGGATAGCAAAACACTTTGTGGCCCAAAAAAGTGACCAGGATCATTTTTAGAGTAAAACTTAAACTGCAAGAACACTGTCAGTCTGAGAACCACACTATTTTTTTAAGAAACAAAGAGCCCGTCCTCACTGGAATTCTGATCATAACTTGAAGATGGATGCCCTGATAGGAGTGCTTGTACATGTTTATACAATATAAGTAAATATCAAGAATCAAAACCAAGACAAAAAGTGCCACTTCTACTAATATTACTCATTTGGGAACATTCTATTTTCTATTAGCTAGCAAGAGTGTTCAGATATAGCATTAAAAATGATGGATTGTATAAAATAAAGAGTCACGGAATCCAGATCAATTCATCAATAATCCACATTACAATTGCTATTAAAACCTGCACAGCACACATGATTTATTCCTTGCATGTTCATCACATTCAAATATTTAAACCCTACATAAGTTGCAATAATACACAAATTTCCTCTGGAAAATTTGCTTCCAGCTAGATCTAACAGACCTTTTTAGCAACAGTATTACAAGGAGTAACCCACTGAAATATACCCAACCCAGCTACTTCTCCTTACGGGATGTTAATAGTTTTACTGAAGCACAATATAAATGGGACATAACAGCACCTTAGATATGTGTACCCCAAGACTTCGGTGAATTCCTGAACATTGCATGCATATAAAGATGCCTAGGTTCACACTAGCCCATCTTGGACCCCTGCAAAGCAAGATTTTAAAAAAACTTGAGTGAAAACTGTTGAATCATTAAAAGATGTGCCAGAGATGCTTAGCATAAAGAATTCCTCTCTTCATGCACCAATTTATACATCATTACTTTGTTTTTCTACTATAATAAAATCCAGATCAGATCATTGAGATCCAACCAGATACATACTTGGCTTTGCAGTCAGCACATTCCCTGTTCTCTGGCAATTTAAGAAGTCCTTCCAGTATCTGCAAGTTTAGAGTTCAAAAAGGAAAATGTACTCAAGAAACAAGTGGAAAATAGAAAATAGAATTTACACATTTCAAATGCAAAAGTGAGAACAATCTGAGTTGAAGGCAACACATGCATGAAGGATCTCAAATACAATGACTCAAACTTTGTATTCCTTTCCTCTGTCAATGGATTTTTGTTTTATAACCCCCCCCCCCAACAAAAAAAAAAAAAAACCACACACAGACAGAGGTACACACCATAATACTCAAATATAATAAGATTTTCGAAACATTCGACTGAAAAACGTTTTTTAATACTGAATGGAAGAGAACGTCGAACCAAGTTCATATTGGGCATTATTCAGTGTCCAAATAAGATCCCAACGTCAAGCAACCATAAATGTGGATTAAAATCCTCCTAAAATGTAAGATTACTTCCAACGCAGCAATAACCGCAGATTGTACAACAGGAGCCTAGTACTTTACTGCTCTTGAAGCAAGTAAGGT
>JANHAO010014146.1:0-15483 GCA_026873985.1 Saraca asoca | reverse complement strand
TCTTTTCTTACCTTGATGTTTATAAGGTGGATTGATCCAAAATCCAATTATTGTATTTTACTATGTTATTTTTTTGAAAGTTTTTACAGATATTTATCATGACTGACCTAGAGAATGCACCTCTAATGCAGGTTCCAGAAGTACTCTTTTTACTACCACTGATCCTCAAGTTACAGAGTACTGTGAGATGTTGAAATCAGACGAATGGCCTGTTTGTGCCTTTCTTTCTCAAGATTGCCATCCAGCAAATCCATTGGAAGAAGTGCATGACATCCAGACACAATACGAAGTATGGGAGAAGACATTGGAATTCATTGGACTTTCTTCAGATGCAGTGGAGAGGGAGGAAGTAGTTAAATGCCATTATGAGGCTGAAAAGTAGTAGTCTGATTTACAATGATCATTACCAAAGTGCTAGATGCTAGGTTATACCAAAGTTTCCACACCCAAGGCTCATCTTGAAGGATATGGATTCCATGCAGTCCAAAATGCATGCAGTTGGTGCCATTAAGCACATGGGATCCATTAGATTCATCCAAGAAATCATAATATGCCATGTCATCAACACTATCATGTGCTTAATAACACACAATCTAGCCCAAAATTTTCTATTTTGCCGCCAACACACTTCACAACACACTGCCTTGCAACAGTGTACTCCCAAGCTCAACCTTCAGTATCATCGCTTCTACTTCCCTTCCATTTTTCTTCTGTTTAGACTGCATGGAATTGAGATCCCAACAGACTCCCCATCAACACTGGTGTGATTTTCGCTTCATCTCCTTTTACGATTTGCTCTTCTTGTAGTCACTATATCTGCGATCGTTTAAGCTTACTCTTTTCTTCTGAATCAATTTACAGACCTTTAAGTGCAGGAATGGTGGTTGCAACAAGCATGATCGTGGCCATGTCAAATTCATTCGCTACTCCAACTATGGCAAATGCTGTCCAAAGGTATTTGCTTTTTAAGTCTTCACTCATTTAAGCAATGAAATATGTTAGATCAATATTTTTCCTATATTTTTATCTTTTTGCATTTTAACTATACCCAGAATTTTTATCTGTCTAAATGATGTAGATTAAATGCATATCTATAACTATTCGAGTTTGTCTTTATCAATCAATAATGTTATGATTTTTGACATTAGTTTTGTGATTTCTGTGGGGGGAAAAAGGACAAGTCAATCGTAATGTATAAGCCCACTTTCATAAAATGATTATTGCAAGAGATGAGCAGTCAGTTCTGAACATCATGGGAGTAATGCCCTATTTTATCTGTAGCACACTTAGATGGATAATGCTATCATTATTTGCTTTTTTGAGATACGATCCAATTCAAGTAAACTTTGAACACAGGTTGTTGATCCTATCTCTTTACCATTTATATTGTAACAACAAACTTGCCAAAAACATGTTACTGATAGACAAATGTGCTGACAAAATGAGTAAATGAAGTCTTGTAAAAAAAAGAAGATTAAACTTTGCCCTGTTTATAAAATAAAAACTTGGCAATTGATAGAAACAAACTGGAAAAGGGCAAAACTATAAAGATATACAGAGAACCCAGAGGCTCCATTAACTGCAAGTGACCATACTTTGGGGGACAAATACAACGGCAATATCCCTTAACGCATGCAGCAGGACATGGGCTGCTAGCAATATTCAATACAATCTCCAACGCTAACAAATTCTTGTCCTGCTGCTGATGATGGCGTTACTACATTCCTTGCAATGATTTTCAATTCATTATAGGAAAATTATCAAGACAAAATGACAAAAGTTTTAAAAAATATTTTATGACAATTTAAGTTTCCAGTCGTTCGGCCAATAGTCGATCGATTGAAGTTAGGTGAAGTTAGTATTAGGCATAGAATGTCTGATGTCGATTAGTTACTCCATTGAATGAATGTCCTGAAATGTGTCAGATGAGAACTGTACAAACTAACTGTCCTAACAAGCAAATGATAAAAAACATGATCAGACAAGTATAAATCATGTGACAGCGCCAACAGCTTAACGATATTCCCGCATATATCTCTAATGCACTGAAGCCATGTGGTCATATGCCATTTGTCTAGAAGCATATTAATTGATATGCTCGACGTTTACATAGATTGCTTGCTATGCACTCTTTAGGACACTTTACTTTTGCTAATTGAAATTTTATTCAAGTACTGATTTAAATATTGGAGTGTACTCAACAGACTACTTTTGTCATATGTCGCTAATTTCTTTGTACTTGCAGATCACCAATCAACCGGACTTTTTCTCATTGTTCAGCTTCAACACTTGATGGAATTTCATTTTACAATCAAAAAAAATATTTTGATTATTGCATCACTTTTTTACATGTGTAGTTACATTGTTAAAAAAGTCATCATATTTTTAGTAAAAAATTTAATTATTTTTATTTTGTAATAGTTTTTAAAAAAATTGTATTTTCTTAAAAAATATAGGTTGAATCATTCTCTTTAAAAAACATGTGCAAAAAAATTATTTCATGAGCTAAACCTAGAATGATTTCTTATAATAAAAACTTTTTCATTTTTTTAGGAATCTTATTTTGCAATGGTTCTTCAAATGATAAATATTTTTTTTTTGGAAGAACAATATTTGTAGTGCATTAACTGGCCTACAATCGCTGGGCCACTAGCATTGGAGTTATGAAATCATAAAATCTTTCTTACAAGAATAAATTACTCTCCTCTCTCTTAAGATTAGTATCAAATATTCCTTCATCATAATATTCCATTAGTTTGACTAACGGAAAGTTGGTTGAGTGTTTTTTTATCTTCTTCCTCTAATTTTTCAAAACAATTTTGTTCTTCAGTAGTCTTCGTCCTTTTCCTTTTATAATTTGGTAATTTACAAAGCTTTTTTTCCTTGTCAATTACAAAGTCATTGGAAAATATATATGAAAAACTATTCATTGTAAAAGTATAAAAAAATATTATTATTCGTTAAAATATAAATTACAAGTGTTTATAAAAATTTTTAAATCAACTCAAAAATTATTTGTAATCATGCCATACTTCAGTTATTATAATAAAACTCATGATTAATTAAATAATAAAATAAAATTGAAAATTGATTGTGCCATATAATAACAAATATATAATTTAATTAATATGATTAATTATGCCACTAAAAAATATAAAATTGGTTGTGCAATGTAAAAAGAAACATATAATTAAGTTGATATGATTACTTTTACTACTAAAATAAAAAAACAATAAATGATAAAATTAAATTAAATATTGATTGTGCAAAATACTGAAAAATATATGATTTAAATGATAAAAAAAATACTTGAACATGTAAATAATTTATTTTTAGAACTTTTTTTTTCTTTTAAACAATTTAATGATGTAGCTTTTTTTTTTTGCGTATCCACAATATAATTGATTAGTGCAATATTAATACTCAATTCTTTCCCCCCTTTATTTCTTTTCCCTCTTATCTTTATTCTTCTCCAAAAGCTTTTTCTATCTTCCTTTCTCCTATCTTTTTCCTTCTTCGATCCTCTCTTCCTCTTCATTAGTGTCGATAGCTCCTCTAACCATCCTCATCCTCCACTTTCTACCTAATCATGCCATCTCACACCCCACTGCACTATATGACCACTAACCTAGCACGCACCAGCAACAACAAGAGGCTAATTGGAACTGTCCAAATACATAAACTCATCTTAATCATATCTAAGTTATGGGTCTTGCTATTTAAACACTTCTAGTTTTCGACTTATAATTTCTTTTGTCAAAAACACCACATTGTCCACCAAAATATCTTACACCCTCATATATAATTAACATTCACCAGAGAAATCAAAAGATAAAGAAAAACAGTCCTAGGATCTAGTGTTAGCAACCCTCTTCTTTATCCCTTTTCTCATTGAAACAACACCCTCACCTTTGCCTTCTGCTCCACTATTTGCTGTTGGGCAAGAATCTTTAGACAAAAACAAGATGGACTTGAGCTGCGATTTGGCCACTTCAACCTTCATTCATGATGTTTAGCTACTGGCGGCAGCACTACTAAGTTTGAGTGAAGCTGGAGGGACTTCAACCAGACACTAACCACTGCACAACACTAATTAAACTTGCAAGCTCCTGCATCCTTTATGTTCTATGAGTAAAGTAGATTAATAAGCGTATTTTAGGCACAAAATTTTTAACCTCAAATCATTAAATTCTATTAGATAGAAGGGGATTTCGGGTATTTTTCGAACAAAAAGGGAGGAGGGTGTGATTAGCTCAAATGTCGAGAAATAAGAGTAATTTATCTTGTATTTAATAGGTTATTTATAAAGTTATTGAAATCGATTCAAATATGTAGACTCATCCATTCATCTGAGGGAAAAAAAGAAGGATTAGGACTTGAAAAATTGAAATTCGTCAAAATATATGTCATGCCCCATACTACGGCACGTGACCGGCATAACAGGTCACCGTTAGGAAACCTCTACAAGTCTGACCATATGAGATACCAAGTTAAACACATAATTATACCATTGTGCAAATAAACATGCATATACAAATTTCTACCAGAAATTTGGCAGAACTTTCTCTATTTTTTGGACATCTGGGCATAAAGCCTGTACAACAGTTAAAAAGGTTACATGCCCACCATGACCTAAACAAAATCAACTCAAAATATAATGGCTTAGACTATACAATTTATAACTTATTGGGCATGCAATGATCCTTTGAATACATCCCACTATCCTATCAACTGCCATTACCTTCCACCATTTATATACCTTTGTCTTCGCAGTAATGGACTACTTGGTCAAGGAACAAATCCCATATCAGTGTGATGTGGAGGAAGGGAAGCTATATCCTAAGGCTCTAAAAAACATTAAGAAGAGAGGGGTGAGTCTCATAGAAACTTAGTGAGTAGACAATCCCAAAAACAATAGCATATTATAAGTATGTATAAAATATACAAGAAAGATTTAAAATTTCATTAACCATACACTTAACTGGAATATAAGTATAATTTTAATAGTAATCCCAATAGCACAGTGTCACCCTATTCAATCCAAATCACATGCCAAATGTTCATGTATCCATAGCACTGTTACGCATGCCAATTCTCATGTGTTCGATAGCCCACCCTTATATCTTCATTACACCAACTAGTCACAAGTGCTATTGGATTACTAATAGGTTTGTGTTGGATCCATGATTCCGGTGTATTATATTATTTTAAATATTATGCTACAAAAATAAGGTATAGTTTTATCACATCAATAAAGTTTATATGAAAATATACAACATACCATACCATAAAGTCAAATCATTCAACAGAACCATAATATTCCAAACCATAAAATCATTTCAAAAATGAAATTTATAAAATATAGAGGATTATCCACTCACCTTAGAAACCTTTTAAGGAGCTAGATCAACTAACTAGGAAAAATTGATTCACTCAACTCGATTGGATTTTTCAATCGGATTTCCAGAGATCTGACGATGGTGTGTTTGATTCGTTAAAAGAAATCTATCTAAATCAAATCCATGAGAAAAATTTCAACTTTCATCAACTTTGAAATTTAATGCCCATGTTAGATCTACTTGGAAAAATTAGTGTAAGCATGCTATAAAATAAATCTCATGATTTAGAATTGCTCACCATTGTCTAATGAGTGGATAGGGGCCTCATCGCTGGCCGAAGCGTTACCGGCATGCCCATGATGAAGGCTGGCCGAGCTATTGTAGTTGGGAAGGATGAGCTGTTGTTGTTGCTAACTGGAGCACTGGAAGAGAAAGGAAGATGACTGGAAGAGCAGGAATTGTCGGAGCTTGCTGATCGGTGCCAGACCGAAAGGCACTGACTAGCCGAAAAGTTGCTCAGTGCAGCCAAGTTGGAAAGTGCCGGCTTTGGGCCGTCCGTGCTCGTTACCGAGGAAGAACGCTAGAGAGCATCATCAGAAAGAGTGGTTTTGCTGGAGAGACACAGCCTAGCAAGGGAGGAGAGGAGGAAAAGTTTTAGCCATGAAGGAAAAGCGCCAGACAGAGGGTAGTAGCAGTCGGAGCACTGGGAGACGCCAGCGCAGCTAGTTCAGCCGAGGAAAATACAGAAAGTAAGAGAGAGAGAAAGGGAGAGAGAGAGAGAGAGAGAAACGAGAAGAAGAAGATGACGGTTGGGGGGAAATATACAAAAATCAAATTAGGGAAATTTAGAATTCAACCCCATTAACTTTCTCCAATTTTCAATTTGGTTCTTCTGAAGAATATAAAATTTTCGTTATAACCCCAACAAAAATTTAAACTCTTCACTTTAGTCCCTCAATCATTTTTTTTTAAGATATAACAATACATACCAAATCATGTCTAGTCTGTTGGGTTTTTGGTCCAAGGCAATCAGACTTATATGTTTCACCTAAACTAGATCTAATTCTAAATTGCCTAATTAACAATTACAAAAACCTAACCCAAAATTTAGTAAACAAAAATAAACAAAACATGAAAAAAGATAAACCCAAATGAAAATAACACATAAAATAAAGAAAACAATGTTATTTCTAAATTTTGAGCATGAGTGTCTGTGTCTTGATGTCCAGAAATTGAATGATACTCTTCAATGGTGCTGTTGAATGAGTATCATAGTTACTCAGTGAGTAAATAATCTCATAAAAAATAAAACTTTGTCTATAAGTTAACATTCAAAATCCAAGGGATAAAATAAAATATAAATGGGTTCATGAATTGAACTTACTCGTTCGAAAGTCAATCACAAAATAAATTTGTAACTTTCATCTACCAAGAAAATTAAGTATATTTAATGCGATACTCAATACTACAGAATACACCATAAGATAAGATATCGAGTAATCATAAGAGAAATTCAATAAGACTTTCTAGTATTCATTTATATTCACGTAACGAAATAGTCAACTGGAATTCAAATGAACAATTTCTAAAAGTAACCATAACATGCTAAACATCACCACAATCTATCTAATACACATGTGAATATTCATATATTCACAGTCCACCCTTATTTCTCTATCTCAACATTTAGTCATAAGTGCACTTAAGGGTTACCAATGAATTTTCAATAGATCTAGGACCTTAACTTGTTTAATCATTTTTATATTTAAGCATTATAAAGCAATATAAAATCTCTAGTACTCGCTACGTCAACCAAGAATAAAATCATAATTTTATCACATAAAATTAATTTCTATATAATTATGCAACATAAGTTAAGTCTTTAAAACACAGTACCATCAAAATCCCATTACTCAAATCATATTAATTCTTATCAACAATTATTTTACAATGTAAATGGGATTTTAAGAAATAGATAGGATTATCTACTCACCTTAAGGGCTTCTTGTTGAACCAGTTTCCAAAGAAAAGATTTTGAAGTTCTAAATTACCCAACTAGAAAATTTGAATTGTTCAACTTATTCAAGAATAGATTGTATCAAAATAAATCATTGGACATAAATTCAAAGTCCTATAATTAAGCACAACTATCCTATACCAGACATCAGAGTATAATATGTAAGGCTGAGATTTTCTAATTGATTACAAAAATACCTACTTAAAAAATCAGCTGGAGCTTAAAAATTGGATGTTGATGGGCTTAGTTCTTCAATAGGAATATTTCTGAAGCAAAACAACAATAGAAATTCCACCTTCCATCAACATTACATATAAGGGTTTCAAATAAATATGTTGAAAACTAGTTATAAGATTGCTATAAAATAAATCTGATGATTTTGAAATACTCACTGGAGCTCGAAGTATCGATGGATAGCTCAGCTAAAGCTCGATCACTGCTGATAAGTTGATCTGCCACTTAATCGAACGACATCAAAAAAGAAGGGTACGAGTTGCCGAGCTGGCTAGAGAAGGAGGAACATCATAGGAGATGGTCAGAGGAAGAGGAAGGTCGAAGGAGGTGATTGGAGGGTGGTTAGAGGAAAGACAACAAAGGAATAGCAGTTGGCAACACGAAGGGAAAAGGAGACATAGGGGAAACTTCGGGAAAAGGCTGGACACTTGAGGAAGAAGAAAAGAACTACTGGGAAAATTTTATATTTAACGCAAAATAGGAAAAATTATACTTTGGCTCCATTGAGTTTTCATCACCTTCAATGAAGCCCTCCTAAAAAAGGAAAAATTACATTATGACCCCAACAAAAATCTTAGAAACTATATTCCAATCCCTCAACAATATATTTTCTTTTTATTTGTATTATTTCGTTTTTAAGGTGTTACAGGTATTTTCCAAACAAAAAGGGGGAGGGTGTAATTAGCTCAAATTTCAAGAAGTGAGAGTAATTTATCTTATATTTAATAGGTTACTTATAAAGTTATTGAAACCGACTCAAATCTGTAGACCTATCCATTCATCTAAGATAAAAAAAAAAAGGATTAGGACTTGAAAAATTGAAACCCATTAAAATACATACCTAATCAAGTCTGGTATGTTGGGTCTGTGGTCCATGGGAATCAGATTTATATATTTCACCTAAACTAGATCTAATTTTAACTTGCCTAACTAACAATAACAAAAACCTAACCCAAAAAATTTAGTAAACAAAATATGAAACAAAATAAATTGAAATGAAAACAAAACATAAAATAAAGAAAATAATGTTATTTCTAAATTTTGAGCTAGAATGTCTGTGTCTTGATGTCCAAAAATTGAATGATACTCTTCAATGAAGTAGTTGAACGAGTCAAAAAAAAAAAAATCAACCAAGAAATACAAAAGTATATAAAATGATTCATCCCAACAAACTTACCATGATGATTAATGCAAACTGATTTTCTCGTCGTGAGTTAACTCATATAAGGTAAAACTGAGTCAAGGTGAAAATGAACTTGGTGAGTCAAATTGGTAGCTACAAAGTTTTAGTGGAAATTTTGAGTGATAGAGAAAGAGAGAAACGAGTTTGAATTTGAAGCTGGTGAATAAGATAATTAAAAGTAAACTACCTCATCATAGTAGATCATAAAAACCCATAATAGAAATAATAAATGAAAACAATCCCTCCCCACCAAATAGAGAGAAAGGAAGGTTTTCTACTTTTCTTTTAATAAGAAGCATCAAATTAGCTTAAAAAGCACAATAAGAAGTGAAATACCTAAGTTACAAAGGAAACCAAACAATAAATCGAGCTATATTGTCTCACTTTTGCATCGAAACTATTCCTTTAAGCTAGGATTTGGAATTAGTAGCAAATACTTTTTTCTACCCATTTTCTGCCTAACTTTGAGAAGAAATTTTTCCCATGGGTCCTACATCTAATTTTCCACTACATTTCTCTTCTCCCCTATTTTCTTCCCACAACCAAACAGAGCTAATTAGTATTTTCCATCCTATTTTTCTATCATATTTTTCTTTCTTTCCAATTTCAACCTAAACAAACAAAGGGTACAAGTTTGGGATTGTGTTGCTATTTTAGCTGCCTCAATATATTATTTTCGAGTTTTTGATTTGGTGGCTTTCTTAATGATTATGCAATTATGCTAGATGTGATCCATGTGTGTTGCATGATACTGTATGAATTTTGTGATTTATTATTGTTTTGCATTGTAATAGAGATGTTTATTTATGCTTCAAATGCGATACTTCTTGACTATGTTAAAGTTTTATAGGTTTTTTGTCTTTTTTTCATTAAAAATATTATAAATATGTGATTTTGGAATACATAAATGTCATTTTAAGCTTAAAATAATTTTATATAGTTTTTTTTTATAGAAAAACAATTTTTTAAAAAAAATCTAAAGTTCACGAATCATTTGTTTGAGTCTATAAACTATGTTATAAGACTCAACTTTTATTTTGTCTACTAGTTGTTATTGACACCAAAATTTGATTAACAGATTTAAGTCCAATATCATCCCAAACTGCAAGTTGAATGGGGAAACAAAGAAGAAGAGGGGTATTAGAAGAGAAATAAAATGGCAAACACTAGGACCTTTATTATGGTTCAGCTAAAGCTAAGTTGGCCCCTACGTCCACATTGATTTGGATTACTAATTAATAGTTGTTTTCTTGATTTTATTACAAGCCAGTGTTCTCTCACTGTAAAAAGTGCTCTTTCACTGTTCTGGCAGAGTGTCTGTATGTAAATTCTTACTTGCTTGTTATAATGACCGTTAATTCCTATTTATAGAAGGGGAGAGGATTATAAATGTAATTTTGTAGATAGCAGAATGATTATTTTCACCGCACTAGGCATTAAATGCTTGGTATCAGGTGATAAATGCCGAACAAATCATTGTTGAACTGCCAGGGGTTGATGTGTAAGTTTTAGAGGTTGATCTGTCAGTTAGGAATACGTGCTCTTGATTGCCGACTGGACCCTTATACATATATTTGGCTTGCTAAGACATTGTGTTGGGGGATGTGCTAGTGGCATTAATCAATCTCACTGTGCTCGCTTGGTTGATCTTTTCGAGGACAGTTGGGATGACAACTCTCTCGTTGATGAGTTGAAGTCTTTCTTAGCGAGATGTGGTTCCTGCCACAATGTTGCCTAGTGTCTTCAGCTTGTGCTTGACAATTTGGCATCCTTGCCTAGCGACCTCGATCTTTAATTTAAGTCTTCTCCCAGTTGGGTCTACTTTTGTCAGGCCTCAGCCAGCCTAATTCACACCTTCCGGAAAATACCTACAACATAAGTCCCTCAACTCTTAGTTCGATTGGTGGATTGGGAGTTGTAATTTTCCCAAGGTCTTTGGTCGCAATTTCAATCAAAGTCTTTGCGTTTCAGACTATTGTGTTATCTTTTATGTCATTCAAACTTTCATTTCTTTTGCTCCAAGCCATACTTTTTACTGTGTATGATTTATAGCCGTTGGCATGGTGATCTTGTTTTTTTCTAGATTGTCTAATCTAGATAAGCTATTTATCCTTTGGGCCTTTCACTGAACCTAGACTAGTTTATAAAGCCTGAAAAGCTCTTCTGACTTCTTCGTGAGATTGCCTGATAGATACTCTAATTAAGCTCCCTATGTCTCTGGCAATTTGGCTTCCGATGAATCTCTTTAAGGCGTGCATGGTCTGTTGCAAAGGTTTTAGAGGCATGAATGGCCTATTGCATGTGACTTCCTCCCATAACTTCCCTTGTTGGTTCCTAGGAAGTCTTGTGCAAATATTTGATTATTTCTTCACAGTTCTTCTATGGGATTCAGCCTTGCCAACTAGTCTCCTGACCACTTTTTAAGTTGCTCTGGGCATGAGGGACCGTCTGGTTGAGGAGGGCTATAAGTAGGAGTAGCCATGCTTGTTAGCCTTTCTACTGGTGGAAATTCATTTTCCAGGATCAACCTCCTCCTTCCTTGTGGAAGCGATAACTATAAGCCTTTTTGCTTTAATCTTGTATCTCAGATCTTCTAATGTAAATTTACTTCGTTAAATGAGGTCTTTTAACAAAACCTCAAGCAACATATATATCCTTTTTTTTTCTGAGCTCATTATGTTAATGGTTTGATCGGTTGCCAATGGTAACATGAACAACTCCTGCAAACCATAGCTTAATGTTGCTATGATGGGCATTTAACGGGTCAATCAATTCCCTAGATATTTTAGATAAAATTTACATAAACAGGCTTGAGCCAATAAATTTAATGAATTATAACTTAAAGGATATGTGCCATATGCATGATTAATCAATCACATCAGCTTGTTTAGGCCGATCGAGTATTTGAGCACTGAAATGCTTTTGATGATGAACTTGAGTACCAGGGCTCTTAAATGCCATTGCCAATGCGAGGTTGGATGTCCATGCAAGCTATATAGACATATTTGTTTGCACAAGAGTTAGTCGTTAAGTACTTCTTAGACGTGAGGCTCTTAGAATTGTCCGCGCAAGAGTTTGGTGCTCATAGCACTTCTTAGACATGGCTCACACAAGAGTTTGACTCATGGCTAGCACTTCTTGGACACGAGGTCTTAGTGATTGGGAGTTATTATTCACTGCTTCATGATCTGTAATATCGTGGGTCATTTGGCATTCCTGTTTGCCTTGTCTACGACTTTTGGACTCCCATCACTGGCTGGTAATAACTACTCCTACTTTCAGTACGTGTGCATGCTGTGTTGTTGTCAATTGACTACTAGCTTTCACTAAGCCGTTAAGTTATGGGTGATTGATGGGCTTCTAGATCTAACGATGGAGTTACATGCTTTATAAGTCGTAGAAGCCCTTTCTCTCCCTCTCACTTGTCATTTGAAACTTTAGAATCCCGAACTCTTTTTACCCGTGTTCTTTGCTGATTACTGTGATTGCCTTTTGCCATCTGCTCCCGTTGGTGCCGTTTCAACTCCTTGGTTGCTATCCAAGTCCCCTTTACTGGAGACCTACTTTTGCAAGCCATTTCAAACCTTCTATCTTTATTGGCCACAATATGTCTTCCTTTCTCTTACATGTCTTACATTTCTCTATTTCATAAGCGGTGTGAAACCTGTCTGTTGTTGGTTGAGGGATAGATATAATGGCTACTATTGCCCATAGGAATTTTTTTACCTATTTTGATTTGAGTGGCTAGCTCGTCTATTGACTTTAGGATTTCTATACTCCATCTTAAGTCTTCTAGAATTTTATGGTCTAGTTGTTGAGTCTCCTCTATTTGTTAGAGTCCGGGTTGTAGATGTAGTGACTCAGGACGTGCATGGCCTAACGTATAGGGGTTACTAGCCTTAGCAATTAACAAGGTTTACTATCGTAGCAACTTGACCAGTCTTTTCTTTGTGTAGATGGGTACAGGTCATGGATGTCACCGTCACCAAATTAGGAATGAGGATAATGAACTCAGTTTATCCCAGAGTGTAGAAGTTGTGCGACACATTGATAAGGTGACTTCGTTGAGGGGTGAGGCCACCGAAGACTTCAACGCCTATCCAAATCCCATTGAGGCCCAGGAGATCGTTGCGAGTTAGCAACTTTACCATCAAGTGTTTAAATTGCATGTTTCATCCGTGTTATCGTGAGTTGCTTTCACAGTTCGATCGTATAGGTTCCCCAATGGATGCAGTGTCAAGGTGCCTTCCCCAGATGACTATACTCCCTATCCACCTTGGAGGTTTATTACCATTAGCCTTCCGCATCTCATCAAAGGGCTTAAACTCCTGATACAGCCTTTCATTGTTAATTTCTTGAATAAAGTGAAACTTAGCTCGTTTCAACTTACCCAAAATTCCTACACTCAACTCATCTCACTGGCTCTGATCCATTTGGGCAATGGTCTCCTACCACCATCAACTGAGGCCCTATGCTATTTTTACAACTTTAGACGTGTGAGCTCTTTGGAAGGATTTCATTACCTTTTAGCTTAACTGATGACATACAAAAAGATCCTGCTGTGAGGGGACACTAAAGGGAGGTCTAACATAGGACACTACAAGACTCGTTAGTTCTATATTTCATGTCCGACTTTGCATGACCTCAGGAACTTTGATTTTGTCCTTCTTTCAGGTGGGTAAACAAGGAGTGAGTAAGCTTAGTGGTTCTTTGATATGTGCTTTTGATTCTAACTTTTATCTCATTCTGTAGATGGTATTGGTAAAAAGCCAACACTACGGGCTGAGGAATTAAGGATCCTGGACAAGCTCGTGACCACCAGTGATCTTAAAAATGACTTTCATCTTAACAAAGCCTTCTCTGCTATTACAAGCTCGCTCTAGCTTAAGGCACTGAACTTGTGAAGGACATATGAATTCGTCGAGCAATAAAGGTCGGCCCTGTCAACTTTGAGAATTATGAGCGAATAATGGAACTCATACTTAGAACACTGCCATTTAACAATGAAGAGGAGACCCCTTTGGCTCCTGAGGTCAATATGACCTCTGTAGTTGCAGACTAGCCAATGACTCCAGTGGTGGCCATTTCACAAGAATCGGCTCCAACATTACAGCCTAAAGCGACAGCTACAACTGATGTCGCTACCCCCTCCGGTCCTCCTCCCAAAAAGTAGAAGGTTGATAAGGGGAAGAAGAAGGCCACTACTCACAAGTGAACGGTGCCAGAGGTTGAGATTGTGGAGCCGCTTGTTAAGTCCGGCTCCAAGACAAAGAAGTATGCTCAAACCCTTGTCGACAACATTGGCACAATCTTGGGAGCTCGCAACAAGGTCGGAGTACTGGAGTCTGAGGAATTCTCCCTTGAAAGTTTGGTAAGATATGTATCTCACCATAGCTTAGTGGTAAGTAGGGTTTCTTGGCCTAATTATCCCATCTACTTCGTAGTCTAACCTAGTTGTTCGTCCTTGCAGAGCTTGCTAATGATGATAAAGATAGACGAGGTGCTTCAAGCCTAGGATAAGGAAAAGGCCGATCTCATAGATGAGTTATTGATCTCCATAACCGAGGTTCTGGAGCTGAAGGATAAAGTCAAGGAGCTTGAGGCTGCTCTGTCTCATGAGGTAGCGAATCACGAAGCTACCGTACTGAACCTCGGTCTCATCACTAATGATTTGAACAAGGCAAGGATTGACCTGAGCGAAGCTCAATCCTAAGTTTGACAAGTGACGAGAATAGTCGAGGTCACAGAGTAATAGGTTAGATCCACAGAGCAGCAAGCCAAGGCTGCTACTAAGGAGTTGGAGGCATTGAAGAGGGAAGTTCATCTCGCCAAGGAGGAAACTACCAAAATTAGAGCAGGGATGGCTTCACTAGTAACAGAAGCAACCAAGGAGACAAAGTCCAAGACCTATGCTACTTTCTTCTACACATTGTGGGAGAAATATCTAGAGTTGGACTTTTCCTTCTTCGGCCAACAAGCTGTTAGGGTGTTCGGCCGGTGAGGGGCATTTGCGTCCAAAATATAAAAATTTTCTCAAGCTCCCAATCGAATATCCTACCCGGATCTAGCTAGGATTAAGCTAAAAAGGGAAGCTTAGAGTGAAAAAGACTAACCTTTGGTCCGATTGCACGGCGGAAGACGACGGTGCACATGGCGGTTCACGTCACCGGAAACCCAATCCAAATGTCCTGGCCACCACCAGTGATCCACGCCGGAAAGGAGGAGCGCCACCCCAGTGCTAGCTGGCAGTTTGCTGGAAGCCAAACGGACTTGTTCGCCGGAGCCCTAGCGGACATAGCTGGAGAAGATGAAACGGTCCGAAGGAGGAGGTTCAACGCGTGCGTTTTGGCCAAAAGGCCATTTCGCCTTTTAAGGCCTTAAGGCTAAAACTGCGCCGTCTAGTGTAATTCTTCAAAATTGCACTTTGGCCCCTGCATTTTCTATAAATTGTCGCCGGGCCCCTAGGGTTTAGGAAAACTCTTTTCCACCCCAGAAAACTTCAGCCACTTATCAATTTAGTCCCTGAAAATCTAATTTCCTAATTTCAGGTGTTCCTCATATTTTTTCATTTTGCGTGTGACCCAGTAGGCCCATGAAATGTTAATAAAAGTCCAAAATGCCCTTTAAATAATTTGAAGACATTTAATAAAATTAATCCAATTAATTTTATTTGTGATTAATATCTCCATATTTATCACGTAAGGACTTTA
>JANHAO010014145.1:0-15486 GCA_026873985.1 Saraca asoca | reverse complement strand
AACCCTTTATAGGATTGATTAAATGAACTTTTCACCATGGACATCATCTTAATATGCAATAAACAAGAAATGCAATGTAAGATGATTAAACAACCTTTACATATTATCAAATCTATATAGAAAGTATAGTCATAAATACAATAAAGCTCAATCTCAATTGGCTTTAGGACATCTATCTTAGACTTACATACGAGCCCTCCCAATTCAGGCCAAGTGTTTTATCACTAGCCTTGCAAGCTCTTGAGAAAATAAGGCGTAGCACAAGATCGCCTACTCTGTAGTTTCGGGCTCGGACCTTCTGGTTATAATGAATTGTGACTTATTATTAGTAGGTTATGATCTTGAGGTGAGCTATGTCCCTCGCTTTTTCAATAAAGTCAAGACTTGCAGCGAGTAGTTGGCTATTATCATCTAGGTTGAAAGTAGCTCTTCGATGTGAAGTCACTTCAAACTCCACTGGTATCATAGCTTCAAATTCATAGACCATCACAAAGGAGGTCTTTCCAGTGGTGCTGTGAGCTATAATTGTATAAGCCCAAAGCACTTTTGGTGGCTCGTCTACCCATGCACCCTTCCTGGCCTCCAATTTTGTCCTCAAGATCTGTTTGATGATCTTGGTTATGACTTTGACTTGCCCGTTGGCCTGAAGATGGTCTACTGCTGAAAAGCTCTTTATAATTCTGAGATTGTTCCAGAACTTGATAAACTGCTCACTGTTGAATTGGGTCCATTATTGGTTACGATCTACTAGGGAACCCCGAACCTGCAAACAATATTATTCTAGATGAATTTTTCAATTTTTGATGAGGAAATCTCTGCTAATTCTTTCATTTTTGCCCACTTTGTAAAATAGTCAACAATGACTATTGCATGTTTGCAGCTCTCACAACTGTGGGGAGAGGTCCAATTAGGTTAATGACCTAAATTGCAAAAGGCCATGGGCTAACCATTTGTTGAAGATAGGTTGGTGGAGCTTGTGGAACCTTAGCAAACCTTTGGCATTTGTCGCATCTTCTAACGAGGTTGATCACCTTTTGCTTCACAGTTGGCCAATAAAACCCTTGCCGTAGTGCTTTTTGAGCTAGAGATAGCCTTCCAGTGTGGTTTCTATAGTGTCCAGCATGGATTTCCTTAAGGACAGTATCACAGTCAGGGCCATCGATGCACTTGAGAAGTGGAGTTGAAAATCCCTTCTTATAAAGCATGTCATGGACAATGCAGTATCTTGTAGCTCGAGCTCACACACAGCATGCTTCCACTTTATCCTCTAGTAGCCTTCCACCTCGTAGATACTTTGAGATTGGACTCATCCATGAGTTCTGCACCATAATAGTTGACATCACGATGTTTTTCTGTTTAATACTTGGTAATGGAAGGAACTCTACCGGGATTGCCTTTAGGAAGTTTGTATCTTTGGCATCGGCTAGGCGAGCTAGTGCATCTGCATGTGCATTTTGAGCTCGTGGGATCTGACTGACCTCGTACCTCTAAAAACTATTGAGCAACTCCTGAGCTTTTTGGAGGTAGATAGCCATCTTTGACCCCTTTGCCTGATATTTGTCCTTTACGTGATAGACAACGAGCTAGAAGTCGCTGAATATTTTCAAGTTTTCAACTTGCACCTCCCTTGCTAGGTGGAGTTCGATGAGCAGTGCTTCATATTTCGTTTCATTTTTGGTGGCCTGGAATCTAAATTTTAGCATATAAAAGATTTTATATCCTTTTCTGCCAAAAGTATTCCTACCCTTGCCTTCTGCTCACATGAGGATCCATCTACAAAGAGTTCCCAATATGGTCCTTCCAAAGTCTATACTTCCTCCTCCATAGGTTCTGTGAATTCTGTAATAAAGTTCGCTAGGGCTTACCCCTTGATCGCTGGCCTTGGTTTATATTGAATATCAAACTGAGTAAGCTCAATAGCCTACTTGAGCAGGTGACCTAAGGTGTCAGTCTTTTGTAAGGTTTGCCTTAATGAGTATTGAGTGAGCACCTCAATGGTATGCACTTGGAAGTAAAGCGGTAATTTCCTGGAAGCAGTAATAAGGCAAGAAATGAGCTTTTCCATAGGCAAATAATTCACTTTCGCATTTAGTAGCCTTTTGCTTATGTAATAAATTGGGAGTTAAGCCCTACTTTCATCTCGGACGAGAGCTGGACTGATAGCATGCTAGGACACTCTTAGGTAGAGAATAAGCTTCTTGCTTCTCGCAGTTTAGATAGCAATAGAGCTTGGCCCATAGATTTTTTCAAATGCTAGAAAGTAGCCTCGCACTCCTCAGTCCATTCAAACCATTTGGCCTTCTTTAGCACATCAAAAAATGGTATGCATTTATCCATCGCTTTGGAGATAAATCTATTAAGTGCTGTAACTTGACTGGTTAAACTTTGCACATCTTTGACCCCTATCAAGGACTTTATGTCTATGAGTGCCTTAATCTTTTTTGGGTTCACTTCAATCCCTCTGTTGTTGACCACAAACCTAAGAAATTTTCTTGAAGTCACCCCAGAGGCGCACTTAAGCGGATTTAGTTTCATATGGTATTTCCTTAAAATTTGAAACATTTCATCCAGGTCTCTCACATGATCTGCGACCTACTTGGATTTTATGAGCATGTCATCTATATATATCTCCATGGTCTTCCTAATCTGTTCTTTGAATATTGTGTTAACCAGCCGCTAATAGGTTGCTCTAGTGTTTTTTAATCCGAAGGGCATCACCTTATAACAATACAGCCCGTGATCTATGATGAATGAGGTGTGCTCCTCGTCGTGGGGGTCCATGGGTATTTGGTTATACCCTAAATAAGCATCCATGAAGCTGAGGAGCTGGTGTCCGACTGTTGCATCAACGAGCTAATTGATCCTTGGCAAAAGGAAGCTATCCTTCACATAGGCTTCGTTGAGGTCAATGAAATCGATGCACATCCTCAAATTCCTATTTTTTTTCACCAATATGAGATTAGCCATTCAGGTTGGGTAATGAGCCTCTCGGATGAACTTGTTAGCCAGGAGTTTGTCTACCTCCTCTTTTAGAGTGATAAATTCCACGACAATCATCGACCTCCTTTTTTTACGAATTGGTTTGTAGTGAGGATTAATATTCAATTTATGTAACATAATCTTGGGATCAATCCCTATCATATCTTTATGATTCCAAGCAAAAACATCCAGATTCACCTTAAGGAATTCAGCTAGCTGGGTCTTCACATCGAGAGGCAAGTTCTTTCCCAGCTTGAGGCACCTTTCAAGATCTGCCTCACTAACTTGCATGTCCTTGAGCTCCTCTACAAGGCCAATTTCCTTATTAGCATCCAGGTCATGAGGGTTGAGGTCATGACTGACCTCTATCATGCTTGGAGATCGAGGTTCTTTGCTATAAACTACATCAACCTTTTTCCACCTTTCCCCGATCTTAACAGCATCTTTATAACAATGTCAAGCTACATGTTGCTCTCCTCACACATACCCGACTCCACCAAAGGTTAGGAACCATATAGTTAGCATCCTGGTGGGCATGACCATGTCTAGATCGTTCATTGCAGGTCACCCAGCACCACATTGTATGTTAAGGGGCAATTAACAATTATGAAGTCTACCAGGATGGTGGCTTGACGCTTAAGTCTCTTAAGGTGAGAGAAAGTTTGATCTACCCCATTAGAAATATCACGTCCCCTATGAAATTGAAAATGGGCTTTAGGGAAGATTTCAAGTCACTTTCACTCAATCCAATTTGTTCGTAACACTTCTTGTACATGACGTTGATTGAGCTTCTAGTGTCTAACATGATCCTTCGCACTTTAGCATTGGCATCTTGGCTTGGATGACAAGTTGGATGACAAGTGCATCATTGTAGGGGGATTGAATCCCCTGTGCATCGAAGGTAATGCTATCGGTGGTGGTTCTGGCCTTCTTGGCAGGTTTTTCAGATTTGCAACCCGTGAACATGATATGACTTGCACTTCGCACTTAGTGCTCATATGACTTATTCGAAGCGCCTGCAATGTGTGGCCCGCCATGGATTGTGAAGATGGTCTTTACCATAGGCATTTGTTCCTGCTCAACCTACTGGGATGGCTGTTGTATTGACTGTCGAGAGTGCTGAGGTCTCTCCCCTGCAAGTCGCACTACATAATCCCTCAAGCGACTTCTTCTGATAAGATATTCTATAGTATCCTTGAGTGATTTGTATTTAAAAGTGTTGTACCCAATATCATTATGATAGGCATAAAACCTATTAGCATCCCTAAACTTGTGTGGGATCTTTACATGCCTAGGCTATCCGAAATCGTCCCTATGCTTTTCTATCTTGTATATCCTCTCTGGGGTGTCAGACAGGATGCTGTAATTGTCGTGGTGACCTTAAGGCTAGGGTCATTCTCTCCTGGCTTTCTTCACAGGTTGGACATCAGCGCTATCATTCTAGCCTATTCTGCCTTTTCTGTTGTTACTCCCTCTTTTGTTTTGGCTGGGGGCGAAGCTATTCATCTTATTCCTCTGTCTAAGCTTCTTTGGACCGGAGGTTTCCACCTATCTAACCTCCTTAGCTGCTCATTCATAGAATTCTCCCAAATCCCTCACTGAAGATTTATATATGCTTTCATACAACTTGCCATCTTTGCATAGCTGTGCCGAGATTGTTGTAAGGATGTTGTCGTCAAAGGGATTCTCTATGTTGTTTACCTCACATTGGAATCTTGTAATATAATTTTCGTCCCTTCACTAAAAGATTATTGTGAGGTGGCAGGACAGTGTGAGCTGCCACCTGAGAGCTCTATCTTGATTAATAAATCTTTTTTGGCACTTTTCCAATTGCTGATGTTATGAGCTGGGAGGCTCTTGAACCATGCTCGGGGTACATCTCCAAAAGTAACTAGGAAAACGTGACATTTGACCAAAGGATTGGTCACCTGAAGATCCATCTGGATGTTAAAAGCATCCAAATGGTTATACGGATCAGTTCTCCCATCATATAGTAGGATGGCAAGAATCTTGAATTTGTGAAGGAAAGGCTCCGTCTTGATCTCCTTAGAAAATGGAGTCCTCTCCCTATAGCAATCTGAATGGTCCCGAGTTAAGGAACGTTCCTCTAATTGTTGCACCCTCTGTAGTAGCTCCTCCATCATTGAATCCTGCATTTTAGGTTGTCGTCCCCTAGTACTATTATAACTTACATTTGAGCCCTTAGTGTGATGCAAGCTCCCAGGTCGTTGATTTCTATCATGTTTATAATCTCAGTGATCCTCAGATTCTGATTACGAGTTGGTGGAGTGAGATAAGTTAGCTCATCGAGGCCCTTCTTTGGCTGGCCTCTCTTCTTGGACCAACACCTCTCTTTGTGTCCCCCAGTCTACTCTCCTGGTTGTAGTAACCTCAGCCTGTTTTTAGACCTCATGGATGTGTGCCTGGACCAGCGCTGCAACTGCATCAATAAGTTTCCTGACTGTATTCTCAAGTGCTTCTTGATGCTAATGTAATGCTTGTACATTGTCAGCCCCCGAGGGAATAGAGGAAGTGCTTGTTGGAAATGGGTTTCCATCTACCAGCACATTTCGTGGTTACTCTCCATGGCCACTTGGCTAGTTAATGGCGATGACAGAACTCCTAGTTATTCTTCCTCTTGCCATCTTGGTTGGTCGATGTGTTAGTAGACAAACAGTCTAGCCCTCCTTCTAGTGCCAAAATATTGACAATTGATTTTAGTAATTAGTCAACTAAGGTTCTTGTTGACCAAACTGCTGTAAGAAGATGAGAATGCAAGAAAACAGCAAGAGCAAGAAGAACAAGGTGAATACAGAGGATTTTTAACGTGGTTAGGCTAAAGTCAGTGTGACCCTTATATCCACGATGGTATGTATTTTCCGTGATGCTATTGTTTCTCTGTTTAGATTAGCAAAGTATCAATACAAGTATTCCTCACTATTTTGACAGAGTTTTTGCATATATGTTTTTTACCCCCTGTTACAATGAATTCTCTTCCTGTTTATAGAGGTAGTGAGGTTACAAGTATAATTTGACAAATTACAAAACTATCATTTCTACCACTGTGGGCAATAGCTACTAGGCATCGGGCAATAAATGCTGGGTAAATTATTGCTGGTTTTTAGGGGTTGATTTGCTAGTTGGAAGCATGTCTTAGACTACTGACTGGACATTGGCGTGTTGCCCTTAAGCTCGAGGTAACTCGCTTGGCAACTTAAGCTCGCCCTGGGTGATCTATCAACAAGTCCTGTGACCTCACTTTGGAAGGTATCAGGCCCTCCTCTGCTAAACCAGTCCACTGGGCTTCTACCAGCTCATTTCATATAGTTTCAAAAATACCTATAACAAACTGTAACCCCCTAAACCATTATAAAATGGGATGAAATCATTGTACATGACATGATTAATCATTAGATACAAAGCACTCAGCAAAATAGATTGAGTAATAAAATAATCGTGGACGTAGGGGTCGATTGACTTTAATCGAATCATGTTAAAAACCTCTTAGTGTCTCCATATTCTTCCTTTCTCTCTTTCTCTCGTTCTCTCGATTCACATTCAATCTGCAGTTTAGGATTCTAAACTTTTTGATTGATCGGATTCGACCATCCATAAAAATCTTTCTTGAAGCTCATATGGATGTGGCAGGTCCAAAATGCATTCGTTGTTTTTTGTGAAAAACTTGCCATAATAAAGTCTCGGACAAATCCTTTACGAAGCCATTTGGCTCATATTCCAACATTTTGTGCTTCTTGTGATCACCAGATGGAGGATACTTTACATGTCTTACGTGATTGCAAATTTGCCCAGGCAATCTGGAAAATTTTGGTTGATCCTAGTAATATATCTCAATTCTTTGATTGGAATTTAGAGGATTGGTGCATTAATAATTTATTAGTAAATCTAGGGAGAAAGAATGATAACCATTGGAATGTTATATGGGGGTTGCAGTGTGGATGTTATGGGATTAGCGAAATAAATCACTTTTTCAAGAGAATTACAATTGGCCTCACGGGCCAATGAGGAACATCCTTAACTATTGTACAATGTTAAATCATAATGGTGGTGTTCGAAAAGTAAAGAGCAATTTGGAATTGAAAGAAATCAAGGTTGTCTGGTTTACTCCTCCTCATAATTGGGTTAAAATTAATTCAATGGTGTTTCCAAAGGTAACCGTGGGTCTGCTGGATATGATGGTGTAATTAGAGGCTCTGATGGTGAATGGCTTCATGGTTATGTTCATAACCCTGGTGTGTGTTTAGCAATGAAAGCTGAATTATACGGAGTTTGGGAAGTTTCAACATTACTTAGGATTTAAATTTCAGGAAGGTTATTTTAGAGTGTGATTCTTTATCTTTAATCCAATGTTTGACTTATGATAAGCATAATTCTTATGTTGATGCTTAGATTATGGGTCTTGTTCTGAGATATTTTGAAGAGACAATGGTTGGTGAGAATTGTTCATACCTATAGGGAAAGTAACAAAATTGCTGATTGGATGACTAATTATGCATTATCTCATACCCCGGGAATTCATCTTTTTCCAAGGCCTCCTCCTGACATTACTTACCTTTCTTTTGTTGATTTTATAAGGGTTGCCATCGCCCATTTGATTTCTGCTTAATTTCTTTTTCGTTCTTCTTTGAGCTTTGGCCCCTTGTAATTATCAAAAAAAATAAATCCTGAATCATATTTTGGCTTGCATAAGTCACCAGGCTTAACCCATGATGTTGTTGCTAGCTTCAATGTTTTTTTTCTACCAAGAAGGAAAGCTTGTGGCTACATAGTCACTTTTATTAAAGTATGTTGTTGCTACCGAAATAAGTTAATACACATTATGACCTTTTTTTAAAAAAAAAATAAAACTTACATATATTACAATAAATTATTTAAAATATTAAATTAATTGATTTTGAATTATTAATGAGAAATATTTAGAGACTTTCATAAATATAATTAGGATTTAAACTTGATCTTAACTCAAATTAAAATATAAACAAACTAATTATTATATAAATTATATTGTATTTATTTAATTTTACGTAATCAATACACATTTATTTAATTTGACGTTACCTGCGCCACTTTGTCGTTAGTTCAATGGTTGACATATAACTTAAAGTCTTAAACTAATGTTGCTTTAAGCGGAAAATGAGGGAGGACCACATATAGCGATGAGTCATTATATTAAAATCCATACAAGTTGAAATGGAAATTACGAAGTGTAAAAAGTAGAAGCTTCCAGATTCCTAAATTTACCTTCTATGAGCGTACACTGTGGTTTGTAAGAAAACAAGGAGAATGATTTAAAAGAAAAAGAAAGGTAAGGCTAGCGATGATATTATTTTATACCTAATTTAACAAAGTCAATAAAAGTGTGAGTGGACTATTGGCTTATCTAAGGTGACAATTGGAGTTTATGTGTGGGATTCATATTACATTAAATAATACTAATAATCTAAATAGGCTTAATCTTTTATTTGAATAATAATTACCTCATGTTTAGTTTACATGTTTATTAAATATGCTGGCATGGATCAATCCATCTAACTCGTTTAATAATTTCAATTACAAAATTTTATATTATAAATCTATTTATGAAATTTAATTACTTATAATTATGTTTTACTAAAAATATTTTAATAATTGATTAGATATTTTATTAAATTTTTATTGGCATTTTATTAAAAATTTATTTTTATTTTTATTATATAATTATTTATAATTTAATTATTAAAAATTTCTCAAATAATATTTTTAAAATTTTAATATAAATTCTCAAACAAGTTGACATATTAACTTATTTTTAATTTTGAACTAATTTTAATCCAATTCATTTATTATTCGTATTAAACAAGTTAATCCATTTATAATTTAAATCTGTATAAGCTCAACCTCAACTCGTATAAAGCTTTTGTTCATTTTGTGTTAAGTTATTGTGCCAAGTTAAAAATTGTCATCTATAGGATTATCTTTGCAATGCAAGTAAAATGCTCTAAAGAAAATTAGGGTGTTAGTTCTTGCTTACTTCATTGTTTTGTTTTTGTGATAGGAGAAGTAACAAAACATTTAACACACATACATAATGCCACTAGCTTTATTTCATTTGTTCAATTTTAAAAGAGGTGCAAAATATCCAATTTTTATGATTAATTTATAGGAAAAAATATGAAAAAAATGTAATTTTTATAAAGGGGCAGGATCAATGATATCGATGTCAATCGAAACTATGCTTATATTTATGCATAACTTTTTATCAAATAAGTTTTTCTTAAAACCCATCGTTGGCTTTAAAATATATATGATATAGATTATCTCATAAAAATAAATATAAAAATCTAATTTAAATTAGAATAATCTGAATAAAATTATATGCACCGCTAAAATAATTCAACTAGCATTTTCTAGTTGCACTTTTTCAGAAACAAAACAGAGAATACTACACGCAAATTGGCCAACCATACGTCCATATCCTAAACAATCCCTCAAAATCATAAAATCATTCCTATACTATTTACAATACTTTTTTATAAAAAAAAATGACAAAACATTTAGCACACATATAATATCTTAAATTTAAATTTAAAATATTAAAAATAAGTTTCAAAATAATATCTAATATTATTCTACCGCCAAGAATGCCGACACATTGAGAAAATCTTACCATGATGGTTAAGTGAACTTATTTTCCACTTATCCGGTAGATGTTTTCATGTTTGAATCTTCCAGGAATCACTTCCAAAATAAAATTCCAATTTATTGTTCTATTTATAATATATTGAAAAACTCGTCGTTACAACTTACATGTTCCAATTCCATGGGAAGCACTTCCAAAATAAAATTATATATGTATTAATCAATTCAGGGGAGTGTGCCATCCAAATTATTTAGGAAGAATATTAGTCCCTATTAGAGTAAGAGTTGGCTTGATAACACTCTAACCATTAAAAAAAAATTAATTATTTTGTTACTCCTTATAATTTGACTTAATTTTTATATATCTTTATAATATAAAATTTTTAAATTAAATCAGTTTATTTCTTTTTTATTCAAAATTAGATATTTCTTGTTATTATTTTATTAAATTTTATTAATAATCAATATACTGTACGTAAATAATATTTATTAATGATTTATAAATTGAGAGGTCCATGTCCTATATTTATTTCTAAGAATATAATAATTACATAAGATGTTATAATTTATTTTAAATTATTTATCATTTAAAATATAAATAAAAATATTATGAAAACTTATACCAATAATTATTAAGTTACATAAACAAATCGTTGTTAATATGTGTTGGTTAGCAACTGAATGTAACAAAAAAGTAACTGAAATTAATGAAAAATAAGTATAAATGTTTAATTCTAAACTTTTAAATTATAATAATTTAACTAGAAATTGAATGAGAATATAAGAACAATATAACAAAAAAATTATTGTTATATTTTTTAAAAAGGGATTAACAATGTGGATGACACTATAAGTCCTTAATCATACTTGAATTGGCTAGGTTTACATCTTTATATCCCTCCTTCAATCCATGTTACCTACTCACTTTCGTTCATATAAAATTTCCACCAAAAATATTCCTAATTTATATCCCCCACAACCACAACCAAGTGTTTTGTACTGAGCAAGCATGCCAGCACAAAAGAGGTATTAGAACTAGCTGAATTACAGTCGGAGTTATGGAAAAGTAAGTGCTTTTTTGTAAATATCATGTTTTGACTCTTGACTTTTGGTATTGTTTAAGAAGTTAAGATATTGTTTGATTGCAACTTTGGTAGATTAATTAATTTCTTAATGACACAAAGTTAGAGATAAGCCCACGTGAAGCAGAAAGATAGAAATTGTGATTACCAAAGAATGAGGTGTGTGGATTGGATGCAAAGATAGGATGGGAGAGCTAATTTGGTCAAGAAAATGATTCCACGTAGCTTTAATTCAAATTAGTGTTTCTTTCTAATCGTTGGATCTCAGACCTCACATACTTTAAGTGAAAGCAAAGACTTTTGCTCAGAAAGAAGTGAACCGCAAGGTATATGACAATATGAGCAAGTTAGGCAAATATTGAAAGGGATTTTTCAATAGTTTTCCCACTTTGAAACCCACCTCCTTATATGATTGTACACTTTTTTTTTCATATTGTTATTTATATTTATAGATTTCATATCATCTTAATTAATCAAACCGATTTTTAAATAAAATTAGAAAAATAGATTATATTAATTAACATTTTGAATAGTACAAAGTTATCGGGTTTTTTTAGATTTTCTTCTTTGATTTGGATTAGAATTCAAAATATTTATTTTATTTTGAGTGACGTTACTTCTTCCATTAAAAAAAATCACTTTAATTCTTTCTTAGTCATTAAATCAGATTAATTCAAAGTATATTAATTATTTTTTAGTATAAAAAATAACATTTAAAAGTAGCACTATTTAAGCAAAACACCCTTATGCATATTTCTTCCTTTGAAAAAAAAAAAATCCCCATTTCATGAACATGCTTTTAATCATAATAAATGCCTCAAGGATATATATTTTATATTGTTTCTTCCTTAGCTTTTGACCTCCAAATACGCAATGGGAGCGGAGGAATATGATGAAAGCTAAAGTTAAAAGAAAGATAAATTTGGGAATATAATATCACACCAAGGCCACCCACAAAATTACACTATCTCATTATTTTTAACAATGTATTGTTGCTATCATCATTTCATTATATATGCTCAATGCTTTGTTTATTATATAGTCATTTGCTTATAGTACTTAAAAGGGTCCCTTTGTTTATCATATATTTGTTAAAATGTCCCCTCGAGTACCAATTGTCCATATATGATGGTGCGTTTGAGATATTACATTGACATTTGGACATTTCAGCCTTGATCACCCTTCATGTCATTCACAGTGTTTGGTTACCATTCATGAATCTAACACAAAATTCTTGGATAATGATGACAAAGCTTATGTGACATAATTTTAAGGAGATACTTCGGTTGTTGAATATACTAAGTATTCTATTTTAGTTCTAGAAAAAAAAATCTAATTTAGATATTTTGAGTCCAAAATTTTTTAATAAAAAGATATGAGATTAAAAGAGAAATAAACTACATCTTAATCTATGCGGAAATGGATCTAACAATTTATAGTTAGAAAATAATAGTAAAATATTTTGAGGGGTCAAAATATTTTTTCACACTTTTTTTATATGTATTTTACATAAAGCATTTTACTAAAATGTAAAAATTTTCCTTGATTTGTCCATAATTGCACCAATAATTTTCATTAAAAAAAAAGGACATAAATTGACTTATACAATATGAGAAACTACAAAATTAATACCCTTCCATTAGTTTCTTTTACTCCATTTAAGTTTTTGAAGGAAAAGGAAAAAGGTCTCGGCCTTCCCACCAAAACTTTGATAAGGATTTATATTTTCTCACAAAGAAAGAATAAATATTTATTTTATTTTATAACTCAAAAAAGAAAAATGAAAAACTAAAAAACTGACAGACGAATGGCAAACAAGTAATAAGACCAAATCCTGATTTGGAGGGTGTACTTGTTTCTCATAGACTAGTGTGGGGGCGTGCATCACATGCAATTTGCCCCTTCTGAGCTAAACAAACAATCTGAGGGGCTGCTGCTGTGATCAGTTATCATCATAAGAGCATCCAATGTCATCATGGCCCCAATATATTAAATAAAATCCACTTAATTGTTATTTTTTTAGTATTCTTATAATTTTTTTTTTAAAATCATATATATATAAAAAAAAAGATATTTTCATGTACTTATAATAATATTATTTTAGTTCTAACCTCTACTTGCAACATATTAATCTCAAAACTGATATCACTTAAATTAATTATTCACTGGTTAAATCCTTTTAAGTTTACTCAGAGGCAACCTGATTTTTGTGAAAGTTAGTAAATTCTACTATTGTGTGTAGGGTTCATCCTTCTTTACCTAATAAAATTGTTATAAGTTAATTTCATTATGTAAATAATATTTTTCCTAGAAAGTCATGAGATTAAATGAGACTTCTTTCTTTATTTTTTTTTTCACACCATATTGAATTTTTTATACTTTCTGTTCTTGTGATTCTTAATTTTTATATATTAGTATGTATTAATCAAAATAAGATCATGTAAAGTAATATTTATATAAAACATCATAAAATCTATTTCTTGCTATTTTTATGATAATTTCAACATAATTACATAACTTTTTTATGTTATAAATCTTCATAAATGCTCAAGTGATTTTCACAATTTTTATATTTTTTTTACACTGAATTATGAAAATCAGAATTTTGCAATATTATGTCTGCTTTTTAATTTGAAAAACCTAATGCTTAGCAATGAGGATACCTACCCTTTCTTTAAAGGTAGTGCACTTGTCCTGGAAAGAAGACATGCATCTTTGTGCGTGAACGATGGTGACAAACTTTGTTTACGTTAACTGCTTACCCTTTTCGAAGCTTCAAATTAAAATTGCCCTCTTAGGAAGCCATGGATCAACAATATTAATTCTATAAAATGGAGTTTTTTTTTTAATATTATAGAAAACCAATGAAATAGGAAGAAGACTAATAAAATTTGATGGAATTTAAATACATTAAGAATTTGAGTACTAATTATTGAAATTAAAAACTCTTAATCAAAATTGAATTTTTTAAATTATTATTAAAATGATTGACTTAATAATATTAAGTTATTAGTTTATTATATAGGTCATAGATTCAATGTAAGAAAACATCAGTTTGTTATTAATGTTGAAACAAATAAAAAAAAAGATAATTTTTTTTAAATGCGGTACAAAATTTTTATATAGGCAACTCATGTAAAATTTTCAAATTAAAAAGTGTGCATCTTGTGAGAAATTCATACCTTAAATTTTCCTAACAAATTAAAGAAATCTAAATTTAAGTAATAAGGTTGACGGCAATTTTAGCCGGTTTGTTTGAAGTTACAGTCCCAAGATGATCTTGGTTGTTGGTCCTTTTGAAATTTGTTTCTAATATCAAAATATTTAGCAATGGATGTTGTGGAGTTGGTTTTCAAGTATTTTTCTTTAAATTATCAAACAAAATTTATTCAAACTAATTTTTTTATAAGTTTCTCCACTTTAAGATTAAAATATACTATTAACCTGAATTATAATGACATTTACTAATTTTATAATCCTTTAAAGTCATTACTAATGGAATTTAAATCGATGATATTATGGATAAATTAAGAATTTAATTACTAATTTATTTTTCAAAAAAGAGTAACCTGTTGTGTCACTAAAATTCACACATTATAATTGTTAATTTTAAAATTTTCTTATATTTTTGTTGTGCCTTGTTAATATTTTTTTTTAATTAAATTTGGTTGTTTCCATTTTATGCGAGTTGGGTGTCCAAATGATACGCCTCGTTGTTTATCGCAGAAAGGCGGATTCTGAAATTGCCGGTAACATGAGGGCACATTTGTAATTAGAAATTAAGAAAAACTTCAACATTAGCCGCTTCATAATATTTGAAAATATTATCTACCGATAATCATTTCCGATGACAGATACTTTGTTGTCTTTCACAAAGTATATTACGTACTCTTTCTGCCATCATCGCCCATAGGCATTTCTTCACTCTCAAACGGAAATTCGAACAAAGCGCTCCCTCGGCCTTCAATCGATTTGGGGTTTCGATTTTCCAGATCTGATCACAAATCCATAATTTTCGATTTTCTCAAATTGCAGATCTCAATCCCATAAATTTTTGATCGAGTGCGTAATGCGATGTCCCAAAATGCATTAATTCATTATTTTCTATGTAATTTCATTTGAATTTTGAAATTTGGTGCGGTTGAATTGCAGATTACGTGGATTTCGAGTTGTGACTTTCATGTTCTTCTTTGTATTCGAATTTTCCCCTCATTGTGAGTAATTTCATTCGATCACCAGGTTGTTTAGGATAAGGTTGTGGAATTGGAGTTTCTGTGATCCGGTCGTTATGGTTTTGATGTTGTGCGGTGTATTTGTTTTTGAAGCGTGGAAAAACAGGTCTTAAAAGTTGGCTCCGCAAAGACGTTCGCAGCGCCACATGGGTGGCCAGATGCAGCAGAGCAATGCTGCAGCAACTGCTCTGTACGACCACGCCGGCAGTGGGTCTCTGCACAATGCAGGACCTACGACTGATGCTGGCGATGCGGTCATGGCGCGGTGGTTGCAGTCTGCCGGCTTGCAGCATCTGGCCTCTCCATTGGCTTCCACGGGTATCGATCATCGCCTCCTTCCCAACCTTCTAATGCAGGTACTCTTCAGATACCTTCTGGATTGCGATTTTTCCTAACCTTCCAACATCCCAAAAAAGGAAAAAAATTTACATTTGTTCCTAACTTACCAATTGTTGCCTTGTTTGATTAAATGGTGAAGTTAATGGCTGCATTTTTCTCTTGCACTGTCTCCTTTGTTGCACACTTGGTTTTGTGGTAATTTGTCTTCTTGAAGTTTA
>JANHAO010014144.1:0-15502 GCA_026873985.1 Saraca asoca | reverse complement strand
TTGAAAAGGTCTTTCAGTTAAGAAAGATTAAGTGGAGTAGACTTGAATTGCGGTTTCAATTCAAGTTAAACCACTTTAAAAATCTGAGTCTCAAATTCTCTTTTCAATATTCATGTTCTATTGTTTTTACTAATTTTTAATATCTATCAATCTACATCATTGATCATCAATTTCTGATTTCTATGTTAAGAACTGATTTGAAATAAAAACAAAGTTGTATATAACTCTCCAACGAGAAAAGGGCAAGATCCACATTTATCTAAATTTCTCACATTTAATTTTTAAATTTTACCCACCAATCTTTATATTTTGGGACCTGACAAATTTGCATTACAAATCAACCGATCTTAAGCAAGAATCACATCATTCATAAGAATGGTAAGTATTACTCACATCAATAGCTTGAACACAAGAAACTATAACTATTTCACCAAAATCTTCTATGTTGTTCAAAAAAAAAAAAAAAAAAGAGTATATTAGTTTCTAATCCTTTTTCCATAGATTTCTCTTGTTAACTAATCATATATGATTAAATTATGATTCCTATATCATGAATAAAGCTATGTCTAACATATTTAAGCTTCAAAACATGAGAAAAATTGATTTGATTCATAGGTTAAATAGTACCATGAATAGTGATAGAAAACCTAAAAAATTCATAACTTGAGTTTTACTCAATGAATTAGTATGATTTTGATATCAAAATAAAAAGGAAGAAGAGATTATTCAATAATAAAAATTTCAAAAAATAACAAGATGCAGGGCTCACCTGAAGAGAGAGAGTGAGAGTGAAAACTTGGAAGAGAGGTTAAACAAATAAGATTGCATGGTCTTGCAATCTAGGCAACTCTAAAAGAAGAGAGTGAAGCTGGCTAAGAAGGGGTAAAATGGGAAAGTTTGGTTAACTTTCTAATAACTACAAGTTGACTACTTTCTTTTTCTTTATTTCTTCCATTTTGAACATAAATTTGACACACTTATCAATTTCTAAAATTCACCAAATTTTACTATAAATTAATTAAATTAAATGCCTTCATAATGGCTATCATTTTATGCTCATTCGATATCTATAACCCTTGTTTCAAATTTTTTGAAGTTTTCCAGAAAATAGAATTTTAAAATTACAAATTTTATTCCTTAAATATTCTTGATCAACTCTTTGATCTCCTAAGAGCTTCTAAGATTCATATAATCAATTTTTACTATTTTTGGTTTCCCATTACTTAGAATTTATAGTTTCCAAATTCTCAAAAAATTTTAAATTCCCCTTTTCAAATTTTTTGAAAAGGCATTTTATTTCTAAATAGAGTTTGAAAATTTTGAGATGTTATAATAACTTAAAGTTAAAAACACACTTAACACATGCTTCATTTCCAGATGGCAAACTTCTTCTAAAGACTCAATTCTCTGCATATCGCTCCTTCCTTATTTTCTTCCAGGAAAAATTAAGTTTTGACCAGGCAACAAGGAATAATGGTTCTCAACGATCGGACAAGAAGTAAGGAAAACTGTTCTTTGATGAAACTCTAAAGAACAACCCTTTTTAATGATGGATAGTGGATTAAAGGTCACTAAAAATGATTCGACTAATCCTTTGAGTTAAATAGATCGAAGTCCCATTTCCTTAAAAAAAAAGGTTAAAAAGTAAAAGAAGACAGTTACATATGTCCTAAGACTGTCTACTTTATAGATCGCCTCGAATAATTCTAAGAACGCCCAGGTGTTGAATGTTAGTTACTTAAGACAAACATTCATATATTTAAGAACTACTTGTTGGAAGAAGAAAAAAGATAGCAAGACTTTAATATTTTCAATAAAATAGTTGAAAAACATAAAAACAAATCTTCTTTGATCATAAGTACAAATATTGTCCCTTTCACGCAACCTTGAAAATCAATTCTAGGTAATTACTCTCTTTGTAATGTCTTATATGAAGCTTATCTAGGATATCTAATTTGTGCCAAGGCTCTATGACTCTAATACTGGTATAACCTCAAAATCTACCCAGTCCAAGTCAACTTCTTAGCTAAGATTCTATCAGATTAAAGGTTGGATGGGACAAGAGAACTAGCTATTGTTCCTAGTTGTCTAGAAGGTAAAAAAGAAGTAGCAAAACAACAAAAATATTGGAAAGATTAACATAGAAGTACCTATGGAATCCACAAAAGCTAAGGGAGAGCACCACAAAACTTAGACATGATGAAACTCTAATATCTGTGGATGCAAAAAGTACTAGCTAAAGGGAAGTTTCCTTTAAAATAGTAGAAGTTGAAAGGTTTAACATCAACAACCAAGATTAAAGAAAATAGACAGTCCTGATCAATTTACATGAGGATCCTGGTTTTAACCACTTTGGCCATTTCGTCAAAGGATAGCGAGCTTGAGTAATCATAATTAAAAGTTGAGATCCTAAGGACAACCATGTCAGAATTTAACAAAGAGCCAATAAATATTTAGTAGATTAATAAGAGATAAATAAAATAAAAATGATCATTTCTAAGAAATCACACAAAAATCATTCGAAATTCATTCATAAATTATCAATGTTAGATGACTATATCCGATCAATTAAAAAATTGATCATGTTAGGACATTATTAAAATGATCAAATTAGCCTCGACAAAAAACTAAAAGGAGGGCTATTAATGAATATAAGGCCAATTACCTAGCAGAGTTTGCGAGGTCTAATTTAGCCAAGGGCTTTAGATCAATAAAAGACCCCTTTGCCACTTTGGTTATCTATAATAGGAAAGGTATGAATTCAATTTGTTATTATTAAATATTTTTCTTTCTTATTTGAATTTCTCTAACTTTAGCATTAGAGGGGTTTTGGTAGTCTCCACCACTCAAGCCTTTGTGTAAGTGACTTTCAGCCACCGTATTCAACCATTAGAGTTTGGATGTTCATCACAAGAAACTAAAGCAATGATTAACAAGGGATTACCTATAGAAAACAATTGAAATATTATGCAAAGAGCACTAACAAGAGTCTCTTATAGAAGAAGAAAGAAAATTTAAGCACAAAGCAAATCTGATATCATTGGAATTCAAAAGGTGTTGATCAACAAAAGGAAAGCCTTTATAAGTCAAAAAGGTTTTAAATCAATAAAAAGGATTAAAGGTATTTTATGAATTAGATCAATTCTCACAATCATTATATTAACTCGTCTAGCGATTTTGCTAATAAGCGAAAGGCTCAAGGTAATCATGGTTACAAGCTTGCATCCAAGGATAGCTACATTAGGGTTTAATTAAGCCCCAATAATTATTTAGTAAAATTATAAACAAAATAAATGGATTAAAATTGGTCACTAAAACTCTCTCAATCAGTCAACCAGTAAATAATTGAAAAAAGGACAGTAACGATTGAAAAGTTATTGAAATGATTATCCAAAATGTTCAGTCTAGCCTCACGTAGGACTAGAAGGACAGACTAATGATGAATATAAAATTAAAAGCCCAATTGGATAAGCACACATGGTGCTTAAACATGATAAGTGGTTCAAGCTTGCAACCACCTAAATACGGTTAATCAAATATCATTGTAAAAGACTCTTCTATATCTCCAATAGTTTATCGATGGAAAACAATTTTCTATTATTAAATACTTCACATTTTTATTGAATTTCTCTCTAATTTAGTATCGGAAGAGTTTTGGCGATCTTCACTACTCAAGTCTTATTGTAGATAACTTTTGTCCACCTCAATTAGCTACTACAGTTGAAGTGTTTATCAAATAAAATGTCACATCAATTGCTATCAATTCAAAAAGGGAAAATTAATAAATAGATAAAACGTGCCTAGTATGTTCTTTCACAAAAACGTATGGAATTCTTTCCGTTTTTATGTATATAAATTCACATATATAATTTGCAACTTTTTAACCCTATTGACATGAAAGTTAATGCGGTTAAATTAATTAGGACAATTATTTCATCATAACTTATTTCAATCTTACATTTAAGCGCTAGATATATATAATAGAAATTGAAATATAGAATTCAATGATAGGATTCATATGATATAGTAATACTCATTCTATTGTGCATGTAATTGAAGCTCGCTACACAAAGTCTTGCCGTTAGGGGAGAAAGTGTTCAGAAGATTTCCATTCTTTGAGGAAGTGGAGTTTTAATGACTTGCAATATTTGCACCACTTCTGCCATTGTAGGCCTGCTTGAAGGTATTTGAGAGGTACATACCATTGCCAGCTTGAGAACCGGCATAACTTCATCTTCTGGGTATTCACTCATGCTTGGATCCACACACTCCAACAAATTGCCTTCCTCGAGCAACACTTTCACATGGTCATTTAATATCAACACATTGTCTTCTCCGTATTCCACCGGCCTTCTTCCAGTAACGAGTTCAAGAATCAACACTCCGAAACCATAAATATCACATTTTTCATTTACTCTTAAGCTCTGGCATGCCAATTCCGGTGCCATGTATCCCAAGGCACTCTGAAATCTGTTGCTCATTACAAGCTTGTCGAGCTTTGTTAGAAGCCGGGCCAATCCGAAATCTGATATTTTCACATTGTAATCCTCATCAAGTAAAATATTGCTAGGCTTTAGGTTATAGTGAATGATTGGCGGACGGAAGGAATGGTGCAAATGAGCAAGCCCCTTTGCTGTTCCAAGCAATATTTTGAATCTAATAGCCCAAGAAAGAGATGGAGTTGAAGGAAGCCTGTCATGTAATTTGGCTTGAAGGCTACCATTTGGAGCATGCTCTGTTACTAATAACTGCATTTGAGGAGTCCAATAGTATCCTTTCAATGCAATTAGATTTGGATGCCTTGCTTTTCCAAGAATTCGAACGTCCTTGTGGAAATCTTCTGGATATTGGATTATATTTGAGCTGACAAGCTTCTTGATAGCCACCATCCTTCCTTGTGATCCCAACGAAACCTTGTAGACTGTTCCAAACACTCCTTCTCCGATCTCAGATGCCTTGTTGAGCAAGGAATCAGGATTGCTGATACAATCCGGAGAAGACCGCGAATCAAAGAGAATGAGCTTTCCTGTGGGGAGACTTCCTGATCTTGAAGAGCTTGAACACATGCTTTCAAGAGCATTATCCACAAATGTTAGCCTTCTCCTCACAGAAACATTAAGAAGGCTAATAGCAATCACTCCTAATATGATCACAAAAGCCGCGGAAATTGCAACAATAGCAGAAACACTCAGGAATTTGTGGTGATGAAGAGATCTAGAAACTGAGGATTCATTTCTTTCTCTATGAGGGCCCACTTGGTTGTTATATGCATTTGGATCAAGGACTAGTGGCTTCGGCACATTCATTTTGCATGGACCCGGCAGCAATGGTGAACAAAGACCCAAGTTTCCTTCCAAGGAACTTTTGTCTAAGTTCTGAAAGATGCTGCCAGTAGGAAGCCTGCCTGTGAGTCTGTTGTATGATATGTTCACTGCAAGAAGATTTTGAAGCCTACCAAGTTCCTGTGGTATCTCTCCACTTAGCTCATTATACTCCAATTTCAAGATTTTGAGATTGTTTAAATTTGACAATGATTTGGGAATTGAACCCATCAAATTATTGTGGCACAAACTCCTGCAGGAAAATAAAGAGGAAATTAGTATATTCCACAAACAATAGAGTAAAAGATGTACGTAGTATGCTTTGTGTGGAAACAATTCTTCCACAATTGAATTCATTTTATTTGCAAATGAACTCTAATGATCGGAAACAATATAAAAAACAGCAATTTCAATTGTTTTACATATAATATTTTTGTTGGAAACATATTAAAACTATAAAAAATTCAATTATGAAGTAGATTTTAATGGTATAATAATAATTTATGATAATATGAGGGTTAATTTATTGATAAAACTTGTATTTTGTACTAAATGAAATGAATTGCAGTGAAATCTCTTCAATTAGCTTGATTTCAAATTTTTGTAGTTCCAAATAGAATATGATTTACAAATGAATTGAATTCTTTAACTACTTCATCTAAACGATCATTGGATATGAATGCATTTACAAATAAATTGAATTATAACTTTTTAATGGTTTGGCAAAGTACTTGAGAAATCAATAAGAAATGAGAGACTTACAGCAAGTAAAGAGATGTGCAATTCCCAATCTCATCTGGAATAGTCCCTTTGAATGAATTTCCATCCAATTGAAGAATGTCCAAGCTGCCTGAATCACAGATATCCTCAGGAATCTGACCAAACATGGCGCTGTAACGAAGATCTAAAACTGTCAGATTCTGCAGAAGGCCCAGTTTTGGAGGCATTTGTGACTGAAGATCATTCCAAGAAAGATTCAAAAATCTTAATTTGGAAAGAAGACTCATTTCTGCAGGAATATTCCCATGGAAATGATTATCTGAAAGATCCAATGTAACAAGAGACTCAAAGAGCCTGCTTGATCCTGCTGGAATTGACCCCACCAGTTCATTATGTGAAAAGTCTATTTCTTCCAATCCAAGGCCAAACAGCCCCTCTGGTATGCTACCATTGAAGTTGTTACCTCTCAGCCGAATTACAGATAACTTAGAACAAGAAACCAGTGACAATGGAATGTTTCCCCCAAGCTTGTTATTGGAAAGACTCAGAGAATTCAGTGATTTCAGATTCCCAATGAAAGATGGGACACTTCCAGTGAACTCGTTGTTCGAGAGTTCTAAATGCTCCAGACTTGTCATGTTACCAATCCACATAGGTATTTCACCAGAATAAATATTATTTGATAAATCGAAAAACATCAACGAGTTGAGCTGCCCAATTGAATCTGGTAGTGCTCCACTGAACAAATTATCACTGAAATCCAGCTTATTCAGATGCAGGCAGAGTCCAATATCAGACGGAAATGGTCCCGAGAAGTGATTGTTCTTTAATAATATCTCTTTCAAATCATGTATGGCAGATATTCCATCAGGTACATTTGCAGATAAGGCATTGTTTGACAGATCCAAAGTCCTAAGCCTTTCAAGTGACCAAATCCCAGTAAAATCCACATCACCCGAGAAACGGTTATTGGAAAGATTAAGGGTATTCAAAGAGGAGCATCTAGACAGTGTTCTAGGAATTTGCCCTTCAAACATATTCCGTGCTAAAGAGAGGTAATGGAGAGAGAAACAGTTCTCAAACAAATTTTCAGGTATTGTTCCTGAAAATGAGTTCTCTGAAAGATCAAGAAATCTTATTGAACTCATATTCACTAGAGAAGTAGGAATAAGGCCAGAAAAGCTGTTGTGACTAAGATTTAGCCTTTCTAGACTATCAGAAAGAGAAAGTGATGGACTAATTGTCCCAGTTAAATTGTTATCAGACAGAGACAATACCTTGAGATGCAGCAATTTCTCAAGACCTCTTCCTATTTTCCCAGATAACCCCAAGCCATTTAATGAAACCTCAGAAACTCTTCCATTCACAGGATTGCACTGCACAAACCGCCAAGAACACGGGCTTTCATCGTCTTCGTTCCATGAAGAAAGATAAGAAGAAGGATCTTGAAGGTCTGATTTGAACACAATCAGGCCAAGAACATCATCATTCAATTGCACAGATATGCCCTTGTCAACAAAGCAAGCCAGAAAATAAGAAACTGAAGCTATCAAACATAAAACTGAGTTCAGAAACCGAAAACCCGCCATCATTCTTCTTCCTTTCTTGCTTCTTCTTGTTCTCTCTGACAAAGATGCAGAATCTCTCTATTTACTGGTAGTTATCTATCTATCACAGTGAGTAGTGCTTTGGCATTGAAACATGGTTTGATGAAACTGTATTGAAAAATCTAGTGGGCTAACAGAAAAGGATGTGACTTTGTGTGTTCACGAGAGAGAATATAGTGCCAAATAGGTGGGAAAATAAAGCTTTTGAGAAAGCCAAAGATGGATGAATAAATGGTGGATATGGTAAGTGTAGTCCGTGATGAAACCATTTTGGTCCAACAAACATGGCTCTTCTGCTAACATATTCCCACCGCATGACAAGACCTTTTTTTTTTTTTTCTTGGCCCGCAGATAAAATGATTTTGTCCTGTCCTTCGCTCTCTAACTGCCTTGATTTATGTGTTATAACAAAGAATATCATACTTAAATAACATGTATTATAAATGCAATTGGATACAACAAATTTTTGTATAAAATTAATTTATATAACCACAATAAGCCAAATCTTGAAATGATTCATCACTACTAATTTTCCGTTTTGTTAATGAGAAAAAACATATATTGACGAACACCTTCTTTTAATAATAATAAAAATAATACTAAATTTATGATTGAGTTACTTTTTTTTTTTCGCTCATAACTTTTTTAAACTATATTCAAGTTCGAGTTAGGGATCTGCACAAAATTAGATCACCTCAAAAATCTTAATATCTTTGTATTTACATAATAATAATTTAATAAATTATATTCACTTCTTTTAAGGTTTAACATAATTATATTTACATTCTTTTATTTAAAAAAAATATGCACTTTCTTTCTTTTTTATAGCAAAGAAAGAAGGTAAATGTATATGAAAAGGATGATTAGTACATATTTAGAAAAAAAAAAGAGAAAGAAAGAGATGGGTATAAAGGTAATAATAATTTGACAAATTACATTTATATCCATTAAAGTTTAGTCTAATTACATTTATATTTTTCTATTTTTAAAAATATACATTTATTTTTTATAACAAGGAAAAATGGAGATGAATGTATGCAAAAAGAAAAGTCAATATATATATATATATATTTCTGAAAATAGTAATATGTAAGTCTAATTAAACTAAATTTCAAGAGAAGTGGGTATAATTTATCCTAATAATTTTATATTGATCCGGCTTGATTAAAATTTTAAAATTTATATATAGTTAGACAAAAGTTTAATGTCCTAATTTGGTGATTCACTGTATTTATACAGAAATTTCTCAACAAATGTCCACCTACCCATGGATTTGAATGCTATTGAGGTTTTGTAAGTTTGTGATCATTCAAATATGACAATAACATCTTTTTAGACTCGATTATTTTTCGAATAATGTGATGTTCTAATTCTGCATTATCCATGAGAAGGGTTTAATATTATTAATATATCAATAGTGTGCTACTGCCATCAACTTGGCACCTTGCCTTGTTGTAGTCAATACTGCACATAATAAAAGAGAATACTTCCAAGTCATGCCCTTGGAAAAATGACATGTCCAATGTCTTTTACATTTTTCTAATATCTTTCTTTCATGGTGAATTCTTCAATACCTTAAGTGTAAACTCAACATATGGATAACTTTACTAACTCATATATGACGGTGCTCAACCTGCTTTACTACCTCTTTTTTTTTTTTTTTTTTAATTTAAATCCAGTTTTAGTTCTTTAATTTTCATGAAGTTACAATTTTATCTGTCTATTTTTAATTTAAATAATATTGTCCTTCACTTTTTTTTTAAGATTATAATTAACTTCTCTTATTTTTTTATTAAAAAAAAAGATAAAATATAGTAAGAGGATGTTTATTTAATTAACGTGGCACATCCTTTGCTTATATGTACATACGCCGAACAAAAAGAGGAAGAAAAAAAACACCCTTAGTTAAAACTTATAATAATCACTCAATTGCAATTAATATGACTAATTAAGGTGTTTTTCAAATCTTTTCATTCAAACTATGGTCTTAAATAAAACATATGTCACATCAATTAAATAGACATCAATTTAGAAAGTAGCATTATTCAAATTAAAAAAAAAAGGGACTGAATTGTAATTTTTAATAAAATTAGAGATTAAAGGTGTATTTAAACTTTTTTTTATCACTTGCTTGCTTCTCTTATTGCTCAGTTGAAATTTCCAAAGTAATGTTTCGGTAAGCACTTTAAATTAAAATTTTATGAGTTTTTACAAAAGTTTAATATAAAAGTCATAACAGTTGTAATTTTTTTTTGTAATTTTTTCACAAAAAAATTATAAATATATATATATATATATATGAATTTTACGTGTAATAACTATACAAAAAATTACAACTTTATTATTTAAAGTTGTTAAAAAATATTTGAAAATTTTTATTTTTTTATATAACTTTTGATAAAAAAAAAACATAAAATTTTTCCACAAAACTGACAATAATACGTATTAATAAAAGTTGAATTTTTAGCTAATTATCCAAGCATAATTCTGTTTCTGTTTGGACTTAGCAAGTACTTAGTAGAAAAATTATTGGTTGTTGTTTGTCATTTAAAATTTATTTTGCATTAAATAGTTGCCTTATATATGTTTATAGGTAAATATTTATCATGGTTTAATTATGTCTAAAATTTCCCTTCTTGATGCAAGTTCACTCCTTTCAATGAGTCATTAATCCTATCCGCAGAACAAATGATGAAAAAATATTTAAATTATGTCTTATAAAATATTGCTTGTTAAAGAAATTATATTACAAATTTATCATTTGAAAAAATCTTGTACGAAATTTACAATATAAAATCTAAAGAAAAAGGAATCCAACAAAAAGCCATCAGAAGATCAGGGACGTACAGGCCTTCTTGTGCCTATTAAAATAGGATAATTAATTATAAATATCACTAATTATTAATATTTTATTATATAAAATTAATTTTATATTTGATAGTATAATTTGATAATTGACTATTTATTTTTATTTAAATAATATATAGAAAAATTATATTTTAATATTAAATTATTAGAAAGTACAATGAAGAAAGAGAGAGATAAAATTGTTTGTATTTATTAAAATAAGAATAATGACGATAAAAAAAATATTAAGGATAATATAGATATAAATTTTAATATTTTTCTTTTTATAATTCTGATTAAAATAACAACTACTTAAAATAACTTTTAATTTGATTAAAATTATTACATATAATTAATGATTAAAAGAGTTTAAAAATGTAACTAAATATCTCAAAAAAAAAAAGTTTATAATCAATTATTAAACTTATAATTCATCATTGTGAATTCCAAACGTTTTACCAGATAAGCGTAAGTCTTCCGTACCAGTGAATTTAGACTATTAGCATTTTTTTTAGGAAAAAAAAAGGGAAAGGATTTGATTGTTTTTAGAATTTTTTTCATATTCCATACTAATTGAATTAAGCACAGGTACTAAATTTCATGATTCAAAAAAATATCTATCCGTTTATAGCATCTATGTAACGCATGGATAGTAGAATTTCATTCGATTAAGCATATTTTTGTGTTTGAAGAAACCATGAATAAATGTAACAACACCCAGATGTATTTATCAAGTAATGAAACAAAGATTTAATTTCATCTACCATCAGCGTAAGTCAGTTTGACATCATCTTTCACTTATATATTGTCACAATATTAAAAAAAATTTAAAAAAGTTATAAATTTTTTTAATATTAATAAAAAATTTTAGTTACTATCACCTTTTAAATAATATGATATCTTATTATTTGTTGATAAAGTAAAAAGTTTTACATCAACAATGAATTAAATTTAATTTCATTAAACAAATTCAATTACTTCATTGAAAAAGTTGAACTTCTAATATAGTTTGGCTTTAGTTACATAATTAATAATTTTATCTCTAAAATTATAAAATATTAATAAAAAAATTATTGAATTATAAAAATAATCATAATAATTATTATGATTATTTTTATAATTTAAAGATACTTTTATTAACATTTTACAATTTTATAGATATTTATTTCTATTGAGGGTTTTACACGTTTCTGTCTATTTTCCAATAATATCTCATCACGTAAAACGGCCATCACATCGAAGAGACTCCGGATAATCCGAAGTTACTGCAACCTTCTAAAAAGATTGTTTTAATAATTTACATGTTGCCAGGCAGATTATAATATGTTTTTGTGATAATAACAACATTGAATGCGTAAAATATTGCACAATACTTCAAACTTAGGAGACCCACAGTCACAACATCAATGGAAGACTTGATTATTCTATTGTGACGTATATAAAAGAGATAGAAAAGATCCATAATGTCACAATTCTCTTCATGGCCGGTGTGTTCCTTGTCACGTTGATTTGATATGATGTTCCTAAATATAATACGAACCCTCAATCATCTAAAAATGAAAACAAAAGAAATCCCTATCATCATTATGAACCCGTGAGTAATCTTCGGATTGACGGTAAATAAATAAAACTAATTTGTACAGTAAAATATATGATTAATTTTATTTGAGAATAATTAATGATATAAATTTAAATTATAAATTATAATATATTTGAATTAATATTTTAAAAAATAGATGGGACAATAAATAAAAAACTATTGAATCATGGTTTAATTAATTCAATTAGTTAAATTAATAGTTAAATAGGATAATGTCATAAATATAAATTTACTAAAAACTTAAATAATAACTAATCTATATTATAAATATAAGTTCATATTTTATATAAAAAAAAATTAAGTAAAATAGTGAGTTTTTAACTATTTAAGTATTAAATTTCTTCTTTTATTAATTTTTAGTTATATATAAACTTATTAGAGCAACTCAATACATAAAAGTATAAAAATAACAAAAAAAAAAAATTCTTACCAATTTTTTTATTCTTATTAATTCAATCATTAAAATGATTTTTTTTAATCCACTCAAATTGATTATCACAATGATTAATGGCCAAACTAATCGAATTATTCGGTCTAGTTTGACTTTCAAAATACTGATTCAAATAATTGGAACAATTACTGGACCAACTAAATAAAAAAATTCTAACCAATTTTTCGATTTTTGCCAATTCAACCGTTAAAAAGGGTTTTTTGAGCCCACTCAAACTAAATATCACAATGGTTATCAATCGCACCATTCAATTTAGTTTGATATTCAAAACATTGATTTAAATATAGGTAAATTGTCATCATAATTTTATCTATTATATAATTATATAATTGATAAAATTATATTCATGTTAATTGTAAGAGAATATCATATTTCTTTTAATTTGATAAAATTGTTATATTAATATTTCACATTAGCTAAATTTATTATTTAAATTTTTCATCTTTTAAAAAATGTTTTCGTAATATATTTTTCATCTAAAACATGAAAATTTTTAACTAAATACTTTTTACCAAATCAAAATTAGATGTTATTAAGAATGTGTTAATAAGAATTTTTTTGTATGTCAATATATATTATTTACTTCTATATAAATTAATTAATATGAATAAAAAAGAAGATATTTTGAATTAGAAGAAAATTAAAAAAAATTAAAAATTTTATCCATGATTTGAATCGAAATAAAAAAAAATTAAAAGTTCTTCTCATTGTCTCTTTCTAATAATAAGTGAAAAACACTTACTGTATAGTGATATTTGAATGAGGGTGATTATTATGACTATTATAATATTAGTAAGATAAAAAAATATTATTTCTTCTAAAATTTAAGGATATTATATATTAAGTGTGGTACAATACTAGGCAACTAAGGTCCTGTTTGTTCTAATGGAAAATATCTTTCAAAAGAATAATATCATTTTCTTATATTTGTAATTATAAAATATTAAGATAATAGAAAATATTCTATTGATTTAATGTTAAATATATGTAATGCAATGAAAAATAATATGCTTTATTTTAAAGAAGTTGTTTTTCCATAAACCTACGGTATCATGTATTATTTTTTAATCACAAGATATATAAATGTCACGAGAGTCTTTTACTTAATACAAACAAAAGAGAGTTTCCCACAAAAAGTAGATTGTAACAAAACAAACGGAACCTAAATCTCTTTACCAATGTACCACCAAAAAAGTTTAATGGAATTATAAAACCTCCTTTTTAATTTAAAAATCTATTTACATTTTTTAAAAAAAAATTAAAATATTACAATTAAATTGGAAATCGAATTTTTGGTTGATGAAATAGTGTGAAAAAGATATTCATGGATATTCAAATTAAATAATATTGGATATTTTAAATATTTTATGATAAATATAAATTTTAAGTAAAATAAAAAAATTAAAATATAATTAGTAAAAATTAAATTTAAATTTAAATATAATATTTTTATCTTTTAAAACAAATTTTATGATTGTTAAAAATAAAAAAAAATAAACAAATGAACTACATAGATTGATTAAAGTAAATGAAATTCAACGTAAGTTTATTAATTTTAAGACATTTTTCTCATAAAATAATTAGTAAGTGTGAGTTCCCGTTTTCTTTGCAATTTTGTATCACTTTCATTGGGTCCAAGACAGCATGGCGTGCGCGTGATTGACAGCACAAGATCCAAATCTGGTTCACGGGACGCACTTGGATGAATTTAACCAAACAACGAAACCGCCAAAAGGTGCGGCCACCAAGTCGAAGCTCTTCAAATCTGTTTTGTTTATACTTTATCCCCACTTTTCCACTTACTATTGGATGTGTGGGTTTCCTCTGTTACTTAGCTTTCGTGTCCTGCACTGCACACTTCTTCATGGGACCCTTTTTATCCATCTATTCATGTAGCCATTGCCTATGCTAGCCAGGACCAATCTTTCAAGTCATTACATTTCACGGGTTATCTTCTATGCATAACCATTATTGTCTAAAAAGTTCCCATTTTTCATATAAAATTTTATAATTTTTTATATAAATTTATAAGTATTTATAAGTTTTACGTGTAATAGGTTTTTAAAAAATTATAATTTATTTAAAATTTTATAAAAATTTATTAAAAATTCTTTTTTTTTGTAACTTTTAATAAAAAAAAGCTATAAAAAGTATAAATAATTTTCACAAAACTTACAAGAATTACATAATACAAATTTTCTAGAGATAGCACAGAAACATAGCACCATTTATAATTATATATATTATTATAAAAAATTTTAAATTTATCAAAGATTTTAGGTTATATTACTCTTTTATTCTTTATAATTTCACTCAATTTATAATTAGATTTTTATAATTTAAAAATTTTAAATTAAATTCTGTATTTCGAATACAAGATACCTCTCGCTGCTGACCCATTGAAATATCCAATATTACCTATGGATGGAATCTTCATAATACTAATATTAATGGAAGGAAGATAAGTTGCAATTAGTATTATTGCTACATGCTCCAAGTATACAAACTAAGTAATTAATTTTGCATGTCATTAAACAATTTATTAGTCGCGATAGCATACTAAACTTAGTAGATTCGCCACAATCATCAATCATTTATGCTGCGAGGGGAAAGACTTTTATAGCAATATGTTGTGGATAATTATGTGAAAATTGAGGCACAAAAACTGTGCTGAATCAGAATTAATCAAGATAAAATTCGTGTAGAAGTCTACAAGGGATTACAAGATGCAGTCCATGTTGTAGAGACATCTAGTGGTAAGAAAAGTGGAGTTATCAAAAATTAAAGTTTGCAAAATTATATATTGGATTGAAATAGAAATATGTTAGTGTTCAGGGGCGGACCTACGTTAGGCCCAGTGGGGGCTGAAGTCCCCACTCAGTTTCTTCGGCTCTTCCGGTTCCGGGTTCCTCTGGGTCTCAAGCGCGTCACTCTTACTCACATGGTGAACGTCGAG
>JANHAO010014143.1:0-15489 GCA_026873985.1 Saraca asoca | reverse complement strand
TTTGCTAGCAGAACCAGATTTATCAAATTGATCAACTAATCTTCTCCTAGTCTTTTTAAACAATTTCAAAGTTCTTTCTATCTCAGAATCTAGCTCCAAAAGATTATGATAGGCAGAAGACCTAGTGATCATACACTACACAAAATTGACTAAAAAAGTGACAAAAAATTGAAAACACAAAAACACAGCACAGAACATGGTCGTGTCCTGGAATACGGCCAGGCCATGTTTGGTGCTGTTATTGCAATGCTGATGTTGAGCACAGAACACGACTGTGTCCTGGGATATGGGCAGGCTGTGTTTGGTATTATTACTGCAAGTGAAAAAAAATTGAAATAAGGGAAACAATAGAAACAGATGAAGAACAAAGTGTTAGTTTGGGGTTAGTACTTAAATATACTCCTAATAAGATCGATAAAATTAGAATTGATCCTCAGCAACGATGCTAAAATCTTGAAGGTTATTGAATCCAATCAAAATTAGAAGATTTATAATCGATTTACCTTACTACTTGTAGCATAAGGTAACACCAAGTCAAACCCTTAGATCATTCTAATAATAACAATTAGATTAAGAGATTAAAATGGAAGGGGATTGGTAGCAACTATTCTAACAGCAAACAACAAGGTAGAACTATAAACAAAAGCAAGCAAATAACTAGCCCAATGAAATCAACTAAACTTGAGATTAATTTATCCTTGATCACTAAATATTCACTCAATTGTTAATCCTATTTCTAGCCTTAAATCAGAGCAAAAAGCCTTGAAATGATTAATGAATCCTCTACTAGATAAGCACCTAGCATTTAGTTGATTAAGGTTAAATAAACTAAGCATCCAATTATGCCAAAACCATTCTAAGAAATCAGGATTCAGCCAAGTAAACAACTCATCAAAAGCTTGATGCATTGCTTAGTTTTACCATCCTCTTCTACAACTGATCATTAAGCAATAATTATATTAACATTCAAATCAAATAAAGCCATTTAATTCAGAATTCTCAGCAAAACAAAGGGGAAAGGAGAAAAATTGACTAACAATTAGGTTGCAAAGTGAAAGAGCAAGATCTCAACATTAATCATCAAATTATTAATCCCTTGGACTGATTACAAAGTGTTTAGCCTTCTATGAATGGAAGACACAAAAATTACAGAGAAAAGAGAGAACATCTTGCCACTCAACTCTCCTCTAAACTATTTCTTCGTCCTCTTTCTTTTGAAAAGTGCTTAATAGGAAAAAGAAGCTAGCTGCTGATTGGTGGAGTAGGAGCAATGATGAAGGGTTGGTATAGTCTCTTTTGCTTACTGTCATTTTCTGCTACTACTCCTTTTGCTTGAATATGCAATTACAGACTGCTTCTCTAGTTTTTTACTGACCCACTGACTTAAATCTAATTGAGCGTGGAGCTAGTGCAAGGAATAGCCATTGGGCCTAAGTTTTATGTCATTTAGGGCCTAAAAATTAAATTCTATAGAGACCTATCTCACCAGTATTATGCCTTTATTTTGCAGTTTAATTTGCACACCCAAAATGATATATTTAGGTCTGGAAACCTTCATAAGAATTGTAGCCTTGTGTCTTAACTTTCATTTGGACTTATTTGACCTCATTTAGACTTCTACAACTCCAAATATTGCCTAATGAATGCTCAAGGTAGGGCTGCCCAAGACAGAACTGAGACATCATTATGGTTTTATCTTGAGCTCTAATTTCAAATATCCAATCATGAGATTCATCCTTCAAGGTCTTCATGAAAGTTATAGAGCTATGTCTTATCCTTCCTACAAGATAAGAATCACATTAATTGGATAATTGTAGCTCAAGTTCTAGCCAAAATATAGAAATCACTAAAAAGGCCAAATAATGCAATATTTTCTATAATGATCCCAATTCACACAACATCATGAATATGTAATAACACAGCTGAAATAAGTCAATTTAGACCTTAAAAAACTTAGTGAAAGGATAATTAAATAAATAAAATATTTTGTTATTAACTAATGACTTACTATTTCATCAATCCACAACAAAATATTTATATATATTAAAATTCTAATAAAAATCGGGCAGAGTTTCCTCTGTTTTTCAGACACCTGGCCTCAAGGCCTATACGTCAGACAAGGGCTATATGCCCACCACAACATATACAGTGATACAAATAAATACAATAGCCCAGATTACACAATTTACATTCTACTTGGCGCTTATCAACCGTATTACATGCATATATATTCCTACCAACTGCCAGACTTTACATTATAGTTATACCTTAAATATTCACTGGGTATGATCCACTTGCTTAGTGAGTAGATTCTGAGTCAGGATGGCATAGGGGAATAATAGGAATATCCTCTAACTCTGAAAAGCATGGAAAAGAAAGGATGAGTTTCATAGACTCAGTGAATAAACAATCCCATGATCACCCAAAATCCTATTTAAAAATCATACTCGAAAGTATATATATATATATATATATAGTCGTGAAGATATGCTTATTCCTTCAATAACCATGATCTCAAAGTAGACTCAAAAACTTTCATCCATTAAGAAAAATATTAAGTAATTGAAATTATAATATTTAATAACGTAAAGATAAACATCAAGGTATGCTACTATGGAAGATATATTTGCTACAATGTAAGTATGATAGAAAACCAATGAACTTTCTAAAATTTCATTAAAACTCAATAAAGTAAAACTTGTAATTGGATTCCCCAAAGAATAAATTTCAAGAGGTAACCATTAGAATATAAGCATATTCATCGTCATAAGTCATCCAACACATTTATCAAATGCTCACAAACATATATATACATCCCTACGTTTCCCCTTTTAACCACTCATGTCCGGGTAATTCACATTTTCACAAATGTACTTGAGAGTTACCAATAAATTTCTCAATGGATCCAATATCTTAAATCAATAGTCTAAAAATATCACGTAGCATGAAAATCCTTATTCAAATAAACAATATTTAACAAAACTTACATAAACCTATTAATACATTTCTATATCCATTCATCATATAGAAAAGTAGTATATTCAATTTCAATAATATAAAGTAAGATGGAAATGCATAATTTTAGCATAGCAAACCATTTCATGGACACGTACAATATATAAATATACTTTCGAAACCACTTCAATATATAGGAAAATCACATTATTTAAAAGGATTTTTAACATTTCATACAATACAATTATTTTATGTCTACATATGGGATTATTAAGTGAGGAGGATTATCCACTCACCTTAGAAAATCCTTAGAAAGCTAAGTCAGCTAAAGCTCCAAAATTTGCCATTGGTGTGCTCGACTTGTCAAAAAGAATTTATTTGGAGTTGATGAATAATAATATCTCAGTATACCTCAACTTTAAGGGTTAGGGTTTTAGGTAAACCATCTTGAAAACTTAATGTACACTTCTTATAAAATAAATTTTTTGTTCTAGAATTACTCATCACTTTCCCAAGTATAGGTGGGGAGGTCGGTCGGAGCTGGATCACCATCGGTGAGCCGATCCACAACTTGGTTGTACAACACCAAAGGAAAGGGTGAAACACACTGGAAAAGAAAAGGGAGCTACTGCCGAGTTGGCTGAAAAAGGAGAGACGTCGAAGAAGCAAAAGGTAGCAAAATGGTGGTCGGACCTCGTCGAAAAAGCAAGCTCACGTCTAGCTGAGCTTCATGCTAGAGAAGATTACCACTATTGCCAAGCTGGTCCATTGCTACCGTAAGCTAAGCCAACACAGGAGGAAGGTCATCGGGGTGTGATCGAAGGAAGAGGAAGACCAGCGAGCTTGTCGGACTACAGCAGCTAAAGCAGAAGTAGCTTGATCGAATAGTGTAGAAACAGGGAAGGCAGGACTTCTATGGCTGATAACAAGATGAGAGACATCAGGAAAGAAGAACATCATCGGTCGGAATCCCACTGCATAATGATGGCATCAGACGAAGTAGGAAATCACCAGAGGACATTGCAGCATGAGGAGGGAAACTTTAGGAAAACACGTAAGGAGAAAGAGCCATCCTGGGGAAATTTTATACTTAAGGCCAAATGGAGGAAATTGCACATTGATTCTGCAACTTTCCACCTATTTCAAATAAGTCCTTCTGAAAAAAGGAAATTTACAATCTAGCCCCAACAAATTTTTAACTTTTTCATTTTGATCCCCCAGTCACATTATTTTATTTATTTTTTTTAAGGTATTACAAAAATAATAGACTAAATAATAAAATAAGAACAAAAGAGGATAAGACCACGTATTGAAATAGACAAAAGCTAAAATAATAAAAAAAGAGATTAAAAACAAAGGAAGAGAGAAACTAAAACAATAAAGAAATAAAATAAAAAAAAGAATAGGATAGTATCATCACTTCTTCAAAAGATAGAGACCCATTTTGGTCTCCATCTCACATACGCTCTAGTCATTTCTTTGCATCTTTATCTTTCCTTCTTTTTTTTTTTTATTTGAACAACCCAACTATTGAAATATTAAAATCATCAAAAGTTTGAGATTAAAAGATTAAGTTTCTACTTTGAGTTTGAAATTGAAGGTTTGATTGCTAATTTCTCTTTTGTTTTCTTAGGCCTATTTGCCTCTCTTTCCATTAGCTTGTTTTTATCTATCTGTGGCTTGTCCCTTTTTTTATTTTTTCTAAGATGTAATAAAAAACTGAAAAACATAAAATAAAAAATATTGTGGAAGTGTGCACATATGAGATAAGGGAGGATGAGAGAGATATATCGATACTTCAAATATTTGGAAAAGTTTTTGTAATCTTCAGGAATTTGATGATAATGATTACTAGTATGTGCGCGTATAAGATGAGAAAGGATAAAAGAGATATTTCAATACTTCAAATTTTTGGGAAAATTTTTGTGATCTTCAGGTATTTCATGATGACTAGTTTGTTGATGGCATTTTCCAATTTGTTTAAACTGTGATATGAGGTTGTTCTTTTTTCTTTTTTTTTTTTACAAATTCATCTCTTTGAAAAAGAAATTTTTTTTCTCTCTATTTTTTGTCTATCCACATTTGAAAGAAAGCTTCATATTATTTAACAAAAAGGTTGTATCCATTTTTACTTAATTTTGATATGATTCTTACTTAGTTTCAAATTTGTTGTTCCAATTTTGAAAAAATACACTGCTTCATGCAACACTATCTCACGGCTCAAGAATAAAGTACTATGGAAAGTACTCTTTCTTTTACACTAAGAAGCTATATAGCATAGCTCATTTTTCCTCTTTTGTTTAGTTTTTGTACCTTTTTGTTTTTTATTTTCATAAATATTTAACCAAAATTTTTATTTTTTATAATGAAAACATGTATCTATTAATATTTTCAAAACTTTTATATTGGATAATTAAAACATAACTCTACTTTTGTGAATCTAATTTTTTTTTGTAATTTTCGATCTAATCATAATAATAAAAGAAATGATTTTTAGTCATTTCTTGATTTGAAATTTTAGGGTTATATGGCCATAATACATGTAAATCCTAGGCAAAATTAGGTGTCTATGTTATCCTATTAAAATGTTCAATATAAATATAAATAAATAAATAGTTATTTATAGATTGATCAAATATGACCTTTATTTTATAAGGTCAGTAATGAGCTAACCTACAATTTTCCAAAAGCTAATGTAGATAGATATAGATGAGATATAACAAGAATGGACATAGATGGATAAATGAATATGGATTACAATTGTCAAGCTTATCAACGTATGCGACTGTTAGAATTTTGGAATTTCTAATTTTATTTTATTATTGATTTAATTTAATTTAATATTTTTTATTTAAATTATTTTAATTTGAGTTTTAAATAAAAAATTAAGTTGGATAAATTATAAATATCCATGGATGAATTTTTAATAACCTTTTTATTAAACATATTAGTATCTCACCAATCTATTATGGATGGATTTAGATTGGATAGATTCATTGATATCTATCCATTTTGACATGTCTATTACAATCACATGGTTTATTTAGTATAATAATGAGATAATTGGTTATTAATAATTTATTATATAGAATTCATTTTAAATTTGAAAAAATTATTTGATAATTAATTATGTATAATTTATTCTTATTTGGATTATATGATTTTTTTAATATTAAATTACTAAAAAGGATAAAGGAGAAAGAAAGAACAAAGGAAGTAGTCATTGCTAAAATATGGACAATGAAAATAAAAGAAAAAAAGTTGATGTCAATATAAATATAAATCTTAATGTTTTTTATAATCTTAATTAAATAAAAATTACTTTGAATAACTTATAGTTTAATCAAGAATATTGTCTATAATTAATTATTGAGAAATATAATTGATATATCAAACAAATGCATCTGAAATAAGTTTGAACTCTCATTGTGAGAGAAATGGTAAGGACTGGGATACTTTCTTGGCAATAAAATAATTTTAAATTATTTCCACTCAAATTTTAAAAGTTTTAGAGAAAAATACACTAAACTTTCCTAAGACAAATTGCATTGATCTTTCGTCTAATTTGAAATCTCATAGTTTACCTTAATTAAACATATTTCATTAGAAATGTAAAGAAATATTTTTTAAATATTTATTTGTTAAATCAAAAGTAAACATTTTTAAATCCAATAAGATTTAATTATTATATTATCCCTAAAATAAAATTAACATTATATACAATCCATTTATAAATTAATACAAAATATCTACATCAACGTTTTTTTCTTTTTTTTTTCTCTTTCCCATTACAAGTATCAAAATTTAAACAAAAATTAGTTCTTATCAAAAGAAATCAAGGATTAAGCTGAGATTACAAACCTCCAATATATTTTTTTTTATTTGTTGTATTTTATTTATCATATTTAAGCCAAAATTTATTAGTTTAGCACACATTTTTTTATATTTGCTCATTTTTTTACCTATTTGTTAAATGTATAATTCTTTTTGTTTATTTGATAGGTATGAATAAGAATTTTGGATTTTTTTAAAATACAAGTCCTATTTTTTTGGTTTATTTTTTTAGTAATGAAGACAATTTTTGGAGCTTTATTTATAAGATACAAAGTCAACTTTTTTTTTCTTATGTGATAAAAATATTTTGTATTACAAGTTATTTTTTGTTTAATTTTTATTAATAAAGGTAGATGATAGCAAAATTATTATAGTGAAGAATTTTGCTTTTAGACAACTTCTGATGGAAAAAATGCTAAAAGAGATGAAGAGAGCTTAATTCCTAAAAGGGTACAATTGGTATTAATTGATAAGGGAAAAAGGGCATACCTGAACCTCACAAATAAGAAAAGTAAAAACTAAACAACCCGGAAAAGTAGACAAACAACACAATAAAATATGGCAGACAAATATGATAGCTAAAACAACCTAGTTAGTAGTTACCTTGGTGATTGGTTTGAGCTTGATACTTCTAAAAAAAGCTTCGATGTGTGGAGGGATCAATTAATAATACACTTATCAATATGGTGAAAGATAGACTCGAAAAAAGGTAAGATTTGAATCATGCTAATTGTCAAAGTTTCTGTAGCAGAATGTATATTTGGAGGATTGCTTAAAAACCTTTTTTATGAATCTTTAAATTCCTCTAAAATTATTTTTGATGACACATTTTTGAGGGCTGCAAGTCATCTTCATCCACAGTTGCAAGATGAGACAAGGAAAACCCAATTCCATCTTTGCTGCAAAATGAGGCTTTATTAGACCTTGATGTAAAAGAATCTGGCTCTTCAAACTTATGGTATTTTAGCCTGACATTAAGTTCCCATTTATTAGTCTTGAGAGGTGAAGGCAAACTAAATTAGATTGCAACACAATAACCTCGTTAACTTGATAATCATATGAAGGAGGTCAAACTTAACTGAGAATGTTAAACGGGTCAAAGCTCATGGGCCAACCCGTTTAATTCATAGATTCTTTTAAGACCAAACTAATAATTTAGTAATATGTTCAAAAGCAAGTCTAAATGGGTGAGTCCGTTTGAAACACAGTCCACGCAAATAAGACTAGCTCGTAAACTAATTTTTTTTTAAGCTTCAAAATTATTGAACTATATCTTTTTACATTACATACATTATTAAAAAAAAAGTTAGAGCTCGTTTCATTCAAATTCAAATGACACATTGTTTAAAAATAATAAGTCTATCCACTTCAACCCAAATGCTAAAACTAATTAAGTTTTAATTAAAAAAATAGAATGGAAATCAAATTTAAAAAAAAAACTTATAAAAAATTTTAACTAATGTTTAAAAATTTTGAAAAGTAAAAAAAAAAAAAAAATCTTAGAATCAAACAAAATCATGAAAAATTAAACTTATTTAAAAGTGAATCTAAATGGACTTGGTATATTTAGGTTCGTATTCTTGTGGATCAAATCCGATTCGATTCGTTCGTTTAATATCCTTAAACTTAACTATCATATGAAGAGAGTTCCTTTAAGACTTTGAAGGTAAAAAGGACAACACTTAAAAATAACAATAAAGATTTTTGTAGAGCAAGATCCTAAACATTATGATTCAAAATGGCCTCATTGACCACATTTAGTGCAAACTTTCTTCATCTTTTCTTTCTTAAATAGCATAAACATGGTATCGCCTACATCTGTTGGAGCGAATACCAAAGCACTTAGTTGAAACCAATTTTTTCAAATTACCACATAAAGGATTTTAATTGTATTATTGATGGAAAACTTCCACTTGTTTTTTAAGTTCTGAATTTTGAGATTTTAAGTCTTTTAAATCCTCATTTAGCTCACTCATTTTAGCGCTCATATTATTAACTTGATGTTCCAAAATCTCATTGTTATGTTTCACTGTCTAGATTTGAGCTTCCAATTTGGTAGCCTTAGTGTTTGCATCTCTTCCTCTTTTGTATTTGATGTTACTAATCACCTGTTGATGGTATCTCTTGTTAAGCACAACTGACAAAATAATAAGGAACAACGAGCCACCTTTGTGTGAATCCTCGACATTATTTGAAATGACAACAGGTTCATCAAGATAATCATTTTCAAGCTTCTATAATTTAATGACAAAAACAAACACTGCATTCTCTGGACCACTAGAAAATGGTTCCTTAAAATCAGAATTTAACGGATGGTTAAGTTTCTTTTCTTTATGTAAACCCTCCTCCGTAGTATTCTTAGATAAAAAGCTTTACGACAAAACACTCTTCTTGAAGCCATATGTTTAGGTTGACTCCCCGTAGTTACATGGCCTTCAAAAAACAGAACAAAAAGGATTCGAAATCTGAGTCAATCTTGACAACGCCACTAAGAAATTTGCAAATGTTACCATTGCAAAAGATTGGACCGTTGTCAATTGAACGAATGAAGGAAAACTCAAATAAATATCTGGAGATTCAATACTAACATAGGAAAATGCTTCAAACACACTAGAATATCAACCACAGGAGGCATTGTTTACATCAGACAAAATATACTAAAACCCACACAACCAGCAAGCTGAATTCTCAGATCACACCTTACTTGAAGCCAAAATTGACAGAGGATACAATCCAATACCAAAGTCTAAAAGCCAGTTAGCAATGACATTTTCAGTAAGTTCAATTTTGTAAAGATAATTGTAGTCAAAATATTCAATTTTGCACCGAAAAGATAGGACCACTTGGTAGTGAACCTGCCCATTAATGACGTCGCAGTGCTTGAGGAGAAAAGCCATAGTAAATAAGGACGGAGTGAGGAAACCGAACTCTGTCTAAAACCCTGTCGTTGTCGGACAAAGCTAAACTAGCAGAAGAGAAAAAAAAAGGACGAGAACGAAGACAGGCTTTTGCCGCTGCGTAACCCTCAACCGCGAAACTTGAAGATAGGGAAAGGGGAGATAATTAAGGAGGGAGTGGTTAGACGAAGGAGCGTACCATTGTTGCCGCGATATCAAAGATCAAGCAGATATGAACAACGGCAAGGAGCAATCTTTTTCACGGTGCTATGATTTCTTAGCAAGGTGTTAGATCCCAAGAAAATTATGTTTCTTACTTCTTAATTGATCAAGTAAACCAAAGAAAAACAGCTACTTTGATAGAAACTAACAAAAAATTTTCACTATGAACGTATATGTATCATATCTCAAAGCAAAAGGAAATTTCATTATAGATTTTCTAACTAGAAGAAAAGTAGACGTCTATATAGTTAAAACATGACCATCGTATTTTCCTCAAAGTTTTAATGGAAACATATAACACAAGTCAATAATGAAACTACAGAAACCACACGACTAAATTGATGTAATCCACGTAAAATCCGAAGAGAAGAGCATTGCAATTTGCAAATTAAAACTTTCGACGTACGCTAACAAAAGCAATTTTTCAGTTTTCAATCATACATTAACTTAAATTCGCACAAGCTTAAACAGCTACTAATTGATCAGACAATTAAGGCTAACTATAATTTAGCTCAGCTCGTGGGTTGCAGAGATTGTCAATTAATCTCGATAGCCAACTTCACTAGTCATTGAAACATCCATCTCAAACTAATACACGGAGATGTCTAGTTCATCACTATATTATAATGTCAAACGGAATAAAATACTCGGACAAGCAATAGTACAAGAAATACAATCCGGTTCCAAAATTTAAGGCCAAATTAAGAGACCTCTGGGCTCCATTGAAAGCAGAAACCAAAAAAAAAAACGACATGAAGAAAACAAAGGCAAGCACCAAGTTTACAGCCGCCTTCCACGTCTACCACCCTTTCTTCTGGTGGAATCAGATGGAATAGGAGTGACATCCTCTGAAAAATCACATAAATAGAATGAATACAAATAGAATCAAATTACAATAATTAGATCGAAATGTAATATTATATGACAGATCATCCCTTCAAAGTCAAGTAAAGAAAAGAGTTCTTAAATCAGACTTCTAACTCATAAACTACTAACAGCACCAAGTATATGAAAATAATAAGAAACATTATAAATGACTATTTCACAAGTACAAATCAAAATATTGTCTGTCTCCAGTCCTGTGGTCGACATAGGTCATGATTCAAGGCAATAAGACTTCACAAATATGCTTTACATTAGCAATCTTTCCCACAAAGGATCTCTAGAGTTAAATGGTGGATGAATAGATGAAAATGAGACAAGTTGCCATTAGTTGTTCATAACAATTGTGTAACAACTTACTATGCATAAAAATTATAACATTAATATGAACAATTAAAAATTGAAGAACAGCCAGTTTAGCAGGTAACCCAAAAAGATCCAGGTTTCTCAAAATAATGAGCATTACCTATACGACCAATTTTCATTCCTGATCTAGCAAGGGCACGGAGAGCAGATTGAGCACCAGGACCTGGTGTTTTTGTCTTGTTTCCACCAGTGGCTCGGAGCTTGATATGTAAAGCAGTTATGCCCAGCTCCTAATACATATCATTAAGTCAGTATACACACTTTAATATTCCGACAGAATACAGCATATTTACTACAAAAATTAGGTGGTCACTAAAAGATGAATGGCATTAACATCAACAAAACAGTTCAAACACATGTAAATATAATGAATAGCCATTTCTAAAGGCAACAGAACAGAAATAGCTAGAAGGCATTTGAACCAAACTACTAATGAAAGATGCAACATATGACAACATTCAACAAGAAAAGAAAATTCTTAAACCTTGCATCTTGTCGAAACATCCTGTGCTGCAAGCATAGCAGCATAGGGAGAAGACTCATCTCTGTCAGCCTTAACCTTCATTCCACCTGAAGATAAAAGGAAATTTACATGAGATGAGAGCACAAAAATAATATTACAATGTCCAACTCAGGTAAAATTACAGACTTCTACATATAACACAAGATTGTTTTGTAAATGTACAAGTTAACACAAATAAAAATTTGAAATTTGAGAAAGCCATGTGTATATTGATATATCAAAACAAAGTAGAACTATGAAGTATATGCTTTATAAAATGGCTGATACATAAAACATTAGACAAAACAAACTCTGCTTTAGGAACTTTCTATAATAACTATAGCAATCTAATAAAATCAGAGTCACTCAGCTCCAGCATAAAATTAGAGAAAGAGATACTCGAGAGAAGGGAAAGCTAAAAGATTAAATTACTTACAAACACAGAATCAAAACCCATTTACACTGCATTAGAACTATTAAAATAAAAGAAAACGGAAAAAGAAGGGCCATTATAACAATCCTGGACATACTAATTCATACAACGTAAGGACAAAACAATTTACCAGTGACACGAACAAGGGTTTCCCTCCCAGATAAATCTGTCACATGCTGGAATCAGACAAATAATGAATTAATAGTCAGACTATAAAATGCCAATTCAAAGGGATAGAACTATATATTACACAAACTCACAATAAAGGTGTCATTGAATGATGCATAGATGTGAGCAACTCCAAAAACATGTTCTCCATCTCTGACAGCTGGACCAAGGGTCACATTTTCCTCCTTGGGCTCCCTAACCTTTCTCCTTGACTACAGTAACACAAATCACAACTAATTAGACTGGTTGTGCCTATCTTGCACTTCTAGACACAGATAATTATATTACAACAATAAAAAATAGCATTAGTCAATCTTGAATCATTATCATAAATCAAATTCAATAAAAAATGAACTTGTAATCACCGCATAAATTTCTGCTTTTTAAGAAATCAAACCAAACCACTAACAAATTACTAGCATCATTTTCAGTAAAGAAAAGCTTCATTGGATATCACATTTCAGGTTACTGATGAACTTCTGTAAACGATCTAACATTAGGATTTCAATCTGTTTCATGTCCATAAAGCAAAACGTTTTCCACCAAAACAATCAGTCTTTCACCAGCAGCAACATTAATCACTCCACCTTAACACAGGCATAAGCTAGAGTTTAATCTTCCCTCTGGATGATGCAAAACCGTCAATCCTTATAAACATGATGATTACAGCCTCTATTTGACACGCAAAAGAAATATACTTATAAAAGAATGCAAGATTGCAGACACTCCAGCATTTAAAAGCGACATAGAATTTTTCACTCAAATGCATCAAGCATCAACTTATTCGATCTAATGGCCAAAAAAACAAATTTAATTGATCTATAACTCAGCGATACGAAACTGAGAAATCAACGATTCTATAACAAAAGAAGGAACACATATAATTCAGACAATGTAGAAAACTAGAGCTATCAAACAAGGACGAAAAAGACATAACAAAAACACAGTACCATGGTTGCGAGAACTGCTAGTTGAAGGCTGGGTTAGGGTTTTGATTTGCTTAAGGCGCTGGGAGTCCGCAAAAAAGCCTCTGAAAGGTGGAAAAGTGAGGACGGCGTCTGTTAACATTATATAGCAGATGTTGATTAGGGTTTTCTACTGAGAGTGAAAATCTGGAATTTGCGAATTTGCCTCTACTCTTAAGATGTATTGTTTATAAGGTCCCCGAATCGCTTTCCTTTCATTTTCACCCCTATATTTTAGAGTGTTGGGCTGCTACTTTGGGCTCTCTTTGCTTTCTTTCTTTGTCAGCCATTGGGCCATTTGAATCTCATTTTTGTAAGGCTTAGCTGAACGAGTGAAAATCCATTAAAGCATACACGCATTTTTTTTTTTAGGTTCAAACTTATTGATGGTGTCTTGTCCTCAAGCTCAACTTCATGAATTGTTTATTCCCTTTCATTTGGTGACATATTCATTTTGCTAATGATATTGTTGATATAAGTAGCATTTAAATAACTATAGATATTCAAAACTAAACAAAAATGGAAAAAAAATATTTAGTCTCGCTTGCCAAAAACTCAAAATTAATACATAATTTCGAGTTGATTTGATTTATTTTATTTATAAACAATTATCAAATAACTTCTTTAATTGATCATGATTTGTATATTCTGTTTAGTTCCTAAAATCTAATATGTTAATAGAGTCTCTTAACCCAAATATTAATCATAGATTTAGTGACATATTTTGACTAACATAATAATTAATTTAACTAAATATAATCAGTTGCACGTGTCGATCTACATTAATAAACTGTTAACAGTCGATTTTGATAATCGGTCAATCGAGAATTCTGAAAACCAAATTACTATTGAGAGTGCAGAGAATACAAGAGAATGGCAAGAGATTCAGAGGAAGAGCGGAGAGAACATTGAGAGTTTTATCGTGGTTTGGCTAAAGTCAAGATGACCTTTACGTCCACGGTGATTGTATTGGCTTTGAGCAATTGTTTCACTGTTTAGTTCATAATGCTTACAATCTCTCTCTATTGCAACTGAGTTTCTACATGTGTTTTTCTATATCTGATGCAATGACTCTTCCTCCCAATTTATAGAAGCCGAGATGGTTACAAGTCGTAATTTATCATTGTAAAACTATGATTACAGCTGTATCAGGCAATAAATGCTTGGCATCGGATAATAAATGTGAGACAAATCATTGTTAAATTTTGGAGACTGATTTACAAGTCAGAAGTGTACTCAAATTGTTGGTCAGACATTAGTTGTTTCCAATTATGCTGAAAGAAGCTCGTTATAGCCTTGGTCAATTAGAAGCTACGAACTTACGCTACACAACCTGCTATTTGACTTCAGTGATCTTGTTTCGAGTTGGGCCATGCTTTCTCCCATAATCTGGCTCTTTAGGCCTCCACCGGTCCATTCCACCCAATCTAAAAAATGCCCATAATACAAACAAAAAGAAAATTATATAAAATTATTTTTATATAAATAAATAATTAACTTGCAGAATAATATAATTGTTGTGGATTGAACTTTGCCTTTGAATGCCATCCACTTGACCTTTTACAAACTGTCCCCTCAAATCAAGCAACATTTGAATCTTTAAATATTTGACCTTTTGAGTTTTTCAACTCAACAATCAACATATATACGTGTGACATGTTATACCAATATTGTGCCAACCCCACATTTGAAACTAACATAGTATTCCTTCCTTTTCAATTGATCTTTACATTCAACTTTAACTTAGATATACTGTGTTTGCAACTGTAAGTAGAAATTGTGGTACAGCAGCATTACCCGGAATAGCAAGTCTCACTTTTAGTTTTGAATAACTGTTTATAAAATGTAGGTGTTGAAATTTGATTTAAACTGATTTCACTTATTTTAAATATATGAAACTAATTTAACTAAAAGTATATCAGTTATCTAATTATAAAAGTATTTGTGTTTGTTAGTCTCGAGAGTATACTTAGACCCGTTTGGTTCAATCTGTGGAAAGGGAATGGAAATTGTTATTTATTTGAAATGTTTGGTTCAGTCAGTAAACGGAATCAGATTATTTGTGATTACCTTTATTATTGTTTGATTGTCAAGAAATATGATTTATAGAAATAAAAATATAATATATTTTATAAACCTCAAATTCTATTATTTCTGAAAATTTAATTTCTTATTTTATTAAACAAAAATACTTTTATTAAAAATAATTATTTAATAAATATTATATAATATAATAAAATTATAATTATTTAATAAAAATTATTT
>JANHAO010014142.1:0-15495 GCA_026873985.1 Saraca asoca | reverse complement strand
TGAAAAATTGAAGAATCAATAATACTAAACAAAAAGAGTGGACGTAGGGGCCTAAGAATTGGCTTTCGCTGAACCACGTAAAATTTTGGTGTTCTCTTCTCTTCCGAACAACCCTTCTAAAAAAGCCCTTGTTATTCTTCCATAGTCTTTCTCCAACGTGCAGTCAGGGGAGCGAAACTCAGTAACTTAGTTGACCGGATTTTGGTGTCAACACTTGTAAAGTCTACCAAGTTGATCTACCTTTTAATGAAATAACCTTGCTAATTGGTTTCAGCTTTGAATTGTAAAGAATGAGCTTCAAGATGCCATGTGTCCTGAATTTTGCTTACATCCTTATTTGTGATAAAATTGTCATCATTGCTGAAAAAAATCTCAGGGTCTTGAATCTTATTGTTGTTTTGACTCTTGTATTTTTGTTTTGTGTTTTGCTCAGGAATGCAAAAACTAAGTGTGAGGGAATTTGATAACAAAATATTTTACTCATTTAGGTGTCCTCTTACTAAGCTTTTTAAGGTCCAAACTGACTTATTTCAACTGTGTTATTACATATTCATGCTTTTGTGTCAATTGGGATCATTATAGAAAATACTGCATTATTTAGCCTTTTTAATAGTTTCTGTATTTTGGCTATAACTTGAGCCACGATTATCCGATTAATGTGATTTTTATCTTGTAGGAAAGATAAGACATAGGTCTACAACTTTCATGAAGACCTTGAAGGCTGAATCTCTCGATTGGATATCTAAAATTGGAGCTCAATCTAAAACTAGAATGCTATCTTAGTTCTATCTCGGGCAGCCCGACCTTGAGCATTCATTAGGCAATATCTGGAGTTGTGGAAGTCCAAATGAGGTCAAACTAAGCCTAAATGGAAGTTAAGACATAAGGCTACAATTTTATGAAGACTTCTAGATCTAAATATATCATTTTAAGCATGCAAATTAAGCTGTAAATAGAGGTAGAATACTGACAAGATGGGCCTATGTAGAATTTAATTTTTAGGCCCCAAATGACATAAAACTTAGGCCTAATGGCTATTCCTTACACCAGCTCCACACTCAATAAAATTTAAGTCAGTGAGTAAAAACCAGAGAAGTAATCTGCAAATGCACATTCATGCAAAAGGAGTAGTAGCAGAAAATGGCAGCAAGCAAAAAGACTACACTAACCCTTCATCATTGCTTCTACTCCACCAACTAACAGCTAGCTTCTTTTTCCTGTTCAGCACTTTTCAAAACTTAAAAAGTGAGTGTTTATCTTTATAGACTATAATTCCTTTTTAATTTCAACCTTATGTTTTTCTTCTATATTTGATACCCTAAAAAAACTATTATTGTGGATATTTTTGGAATCACATAAATGGGCTGGTAAAAGCCCAATGGATGAACTCAGCTAATAAGGGCCCAACTCACCTAGGATTGAGGTCATGGGGCCAAGACATCAAGTTGCTAAATATGAGCTAAGGTTGTTAGTTAACACAAGTCAAAGCAGCCACCTTAGATTATTGAGAATAAGGCTCAGCTCGTAAATCAGAGCATCCACAACTAACAATCCAAGGAAATCTGTTCAGTTTCCTATTTTAATGGGGGTCTGTTATAGCCATCAACCCTTATCTATTATATAATCCTAATCAAGTCTTGATACTTATCATTATAGATTTACATTCAAACTGGTTCCCTAACCATTATAAAAGGGGACAAAATCATTATACATGACACAATCAATCATCAGATACATAACACTCAGCAAAGAGTAATAAAAGCCATGGACATAGGGGTAGCCAAACCATGTTATAAACTTTTGGTATCTCCCTGTTCTCTCTCTCTCTCTCTCTCTCTCTCTCTCTCTCTCTCTCTCTCTCACTCTTTTCACAATCAATCTGTAGTTTGGGGTTCTAAACTTGGGTTAAGCAGATTTGACCATCAACATTTTGATGCTAGAAGAAGGTTCCTAAACTGCATTCCCCTTGACCATTTTCGATGGCTAGAGGAAGAACCGCCATGATTTTAGATGCTACAATTGACTAACCTGATGGTCATATGGAACAACAAAGGGATCCAGTCCTTCTTATAGCAGGCACTTCCATAGTCCCTACCACAGGTGTTGCTGCCAACATGCCCCTAGCGGCTTCACACCAGCCTGATATTATTGATGGAATACAAGTATGGCGTCAGCATCATGAGGTCCTGGAAAAAATGACAAGAGAGTTGGTTGAAGTGGTTAGGGCATTGACTCAAGCACAAGCCCAGTGCTCACAAGAGCAAAATAGGGGCACTGCACAAGAAGAAGCTCTCTGATAGACAAGGGAAAGAGCTCAGGAAGAGAGACAAACTAGAGAAGTACTTCAACACATCCATTCAGCTCACTTTACTAACTCATAGCCAAGGTCAGAGGTCTATCGAGCTCGTGATGAGAATGAAGAGGATTATTAACTATGCAGTGGTTCGCATCGAGCTGAAGGCTCAAACATGACTAATCAGAGACATCTCTAAGACCAAGTCATGAGCAGAGGAAGCACAGGACCTTAGATCGACACTCCCACAACAAAAAGAGGAGTCGACCATCTTCTAGCTAACGGTCTGAGGCTCCGGACCATATGGTAGAAGAGCTACTTCAGAAGGTAGGGCAGTTGGAATAATGCCCTCGAGCTCAAGATCATCGAGATCATTACAAAAGGAGGACGTCATTCACCAGGGAGATTGAAAAAGAGCCTCTCCCTCACAGGTTCAAAGTTCCCACCATTCCACTATACAATGGGGATAGTGACCCATACAACTACTTAGATGCATTCAATATACAGATGGATCTTCAAACGACCAATCCTCTGGTCAAGTGTCGTGTCTTCCCAGCCACTCTAGAAGACATACCTCAAGCATGGTTCAAGAAGCTCAAAGCTCATAACATTGACAGTTAGGAAGAATGCCAAAGGAGATTTATTAATCAATACAAGACATTAAGAAGGTAGCTTGCAACACCTTGCCACCTCACGATAGTCTTTCAATGAAAAAGTGAATCACTAAAAAGCTACATTACTCGGTTTAGACATGAGGTCAGTAACGTAGAGAATCACTGAAAGCATATACAAGTCTCCAATAAGGGACCTGGGTGAATTCTATGAATGAGCTAGCAAAGAGATTAGGTGGGAGTAAACCTTTGGCTCTAAAAAGTCCAAGGATAGTTCCAACCAGAGTAAAAAAAAGGAATAATACCAGGAACTGCAAGGAGGGTCAACATGATGACCCTAAAAATTAGGTTGCAAAGAATGCTGGGAACGAGTGATCTCAGCATAAAGGTCACCATGACAGCTACAATGTCTTATCAGATACTCAGGAAAGGATCTTTGTGATGGAAAAGGATAGGGAGGATTTTAGAAAGCCCAACCCCACAGGGACTCCCAACTAGTTTAATAACGAGAACATGTATTGTGCTTATCATGATGAAATTGGGCACAACACTTCGAAATGCAGGGCATTCAAGGATGTAATTTAGGACCTAATCAAGAGAGGTTATTTAAAAAATTATGTGGTGTGACCTATAGAACAATGACCTCAGTAGCACTAGTGACCAGCACAACAGTAGCACTAACGAACTCCAAAGGAAAAGAAGGCACCCTCGGTAAGAACTATATTTACCATTCGTAGTAAACCTCACTTTGTAGGTACTTCAAACAGGTCACATGAATGCTACATGCGAGAAGCAAATCACATCCTATTTATGGGACATAATGAATTTGAGGGTCCCCCTAAGAAAGCAAGAACAACTTCAGATAGCATCACCTTCACAGATGAAGATGTGTGAGGGGTACATTCTCCCCATAACGACGCACTGGTTATCCGAGCTAGAATTGGGAACATTGAGGTACGAAGAACTATGATCGATACAAGCAGCTCGGTGAATGTCATGTACAAGGGATGTTTTGAATAGATGGGTTTGAGCGTAGGTCAACTAAGCCCTTCCCCAAAGCCTCTTTATGGCTTTATAAGAGATGCAATAATACCAATAGGGCAAATCAAGCTCCATCACTCTCAAGGGTTCAGGTCATCAAGCCACCATATTGGTAGATTTTCTGATTGTCGATTGTCCCTCAACATATAATGTGGTACTGGGGTGACCTACAATGAATGACTTGGATATGATCATATCAACTAGGACACTTACTGTCAGGTTCCTAACCCCCAATGGAATCGGATGTGTGTAAGGTGAGCAGCACATAGCCCGATGTTGCTATAAGGATGCAGTCAAGCTGGGGGTGAGAGAAAATAAGGTTAATGTGATTTTTGACAGAGAACCACAAGCTATAAGCACAACAAGGGTCAGCCACGACCTTGACCCATGCGAGGTGGACGCAGACAGAGCAATTGGTCCAATGGAGGAGCTCAAAGATGTACAGGTCAGTGAGGTAGATGCTGAGGGATGCCTCAAGCTAGGAAAAAACTTGTCTTGAATGTAAAAACCTAGCTAACTAAATTTCTTAAAGCAGACCTAGACATTTTTTCTTGGAAACATGAGGATATGATGGGAATTGATCCCAAAATCATGTCACATAAGCTCAACATCAACCCTTATCACAAGCCAATCCACTAGAAAAGGAGGCCAATGGCTGTTGAGTGATACATCACTCTCAAGGAAGAAATGGATAAGCTTTTAGCTAACAAGTTCATCCGAAAAGCCTACTACCCAACCTAGGTAGCTAATCCTGTGCTTGTAAGAAAAAAGAATGGGAAATAGAGAACTTGCATTGATTTTACAGACCTCAATAAGGCATGTCTAAAGGATAGCTTCCCCCTATCAAGGATTGATCAGCTCGTGGATGCAACTACTAGTCACCCACTTCTCAACTTCATGGATGCCTACTCGGGGTACAATCAGATCCCCATGAACCCACAAGATGAGGAACATACCTCATTTATCAGTGATCGTAGACTGTATTGTTACAAGGCAATGCCCCTTGGACTGAAGAATGCGGGAGCAACCTACCAACAGTTGGTGAATATGATGTTTAAGGAACAGATCGGGAAGATAATGGAGGTTTATGTGGACAACATGTTGGTAGAGTCTAAATAGGTCACCAACCATGTTCACAATCTAGGGGAGATGTTCTGAATTCTAAGGAAGTATCAAATGAAGCTGAATCCACTCAAGTGCACATTTAGGGTAGCTTCAGGAAAGTTCCTTGGATTTAACATCAATAGCAGGGGAATTAAAGCAAATCTAGAGAAAATCAAGGCACTGGTTTATATGAGATCCCTTACTAGGATCAAGGATATACAGAGCCTTAATGGCTAGGTCACAGCACTCAGCAAATTTATCTCCAAAGCAACAAATAAATGCATCCCATTCTTTGACATGCTGAAGAAAGCGAAATAGTTTGAGTGGACTAAACAGTGTGAGGTACTTTCCAACAATTAAAGCAATACATGGGCTAAGCTCCACTTTTATCCAAACCAAAGGAAGGTGAAAAGCTCATTGTTTAGCTGGGGGTTTCCCAACATGCTACTTAGTGTAGCTCTGGCATAAGAAGAAGGTAGAGCCCAGTTCCTAGTCTATTATATAAGCAAGAGGTTGTTAGACACTAAAACAAGGTACTCACCAATAGAGAAGCTCACCTACTACCTCGTGGTAGCATCAAAGAAGTTGCTACCTTACTTCCAGGCACATACCATAGAAGTCCTCACACAGTTCCCACTCAAGCAGATCTAGCAAAAAACAGATACCTCAGGTCGTCTGCTTAAGTGAGCAATCGAGTTGGCCTAGTTCGACATGGAATACAAGCCCATGCCAGCAATCAAGGGACAAGCCTTAGCGAATTTTATTGCGGAGTTCACAAGGCTTGTAGAACAGGAAACAAAGGCCTTAAAGGCCCTATATTGGGAATTATATGTCGATAGGTCGTCAAGCAAGCAGAAGACTAGAGCAGGAGTGCTTTTGATTAGCCCAAAGGGACACAAAATCCTCTACGCACTAAGATTTGATTTTCAGGCCACAAATAACAAAGTGGAATATGAAGCATTATTGGCAGGGATCCATCTGGCAAAGGAGATGCAAGTTGAAAACCTAAAGATATATAGCGATTCCTAACTCATAGTTTGTCACGTACGAGTTGAATACCAAACAAAGGGGACAAAAATGGCCATCTACCTTCAAAAAGTTCAAGAACTGCTTAGTTCTTTCCAATGATATGAGATCAACCAGATTCCTCAAGCTCAGAACACACATACAGATGCATTAGCCTACTTGGCCATGACCAGAGATGTAGATTTCTTAGGGACTATCCCAGTAGAGTTCCTTCTATCACGAAGCATAGAACAGAAAAATGTCGTAATGATAATTGTCATGGTGCAAGACTCATGGATGGGTCCAATCTTGGACTACTTATAGGATGGCAAATTGCCAGAAGATAAGATAGAAGCACATCGATTGTGAGCTCGAGCAGCTAGATATTGCATCTATGATGACATGCTATATAAAAGGGGATTTTCAACCCCACTCCTAGGATGCATAGATGGCCATAACTATGGCACCGTCCTAAAGGATATTCATGCCAGCTATTGCGAGAATCATGCTGGGGGCTATCTTTAGGTCAAAAAGCACTTTGGCAAGGATTTTATTAGCCTACAATGAAATAAGATGCCATCGACCTGGTCAAGAAGTGTGACAAGTGTCAAAGGTTCACTAAAGTCCCACAAGCTCCACCAGCCTACCTGCAACAGATGTTCAGTCCATGGCCCTTCATGATTTGTGGTATGGACCTGATTGGACTGCTCCCAATAGGCCACAAGAAATGCAAACATGTAGTGGTGGCTGTTGATTATTTCACCAAATGGATAGAGATGAAGGAACTGGTAGAAATCTCTTCTTCCAAGATTGAAAAGTTCATATGGGCTAATATTATTTGTAGGTTTAGAGTCCCACAACATATCGCAACTGACAATGAAACCTAATTCAATAGCGAGCAATTCATCAGGTTCTGTAACAATTTCAAGATTGTAAAGAGCTTCTTAGTTGTAGACTACCCTTAGGCCAATGGAAAGTCGAGGTTGTTAACAAGATCATTAAGTAGATCTTGAAGACAAGGTTGGAGGCCAAGAAGGGAGCATGGGTAGATGAGCTATAGAAAGTGCTTTGGGCTTACAAAACCATAACTTAAAGCACCACAAGAGAAACTCCCTTTTCGATGGTGTATGAATCCGAGGCCATGATCCCAACTGAACTCAAGGTAACTTCACAATAAAGAGCTACTTTCAACCCCCAGAGGATAACAATCAGTTGCTCGCTGTAAACCTAGACCTCGCAAAAGAGACTAAAGAAATAGCTTGTCTCAGAGTTGCAAGTTATTAGCAATGAGTTACAAGATACTACAATAAGAAAGCTCAAGTTTGGCACTACAAAATTGGCAATCTTATGTTGCACCTCATCCTCCTTGGAGCTCACAAGGCTAATGATGGGACACTAGGTCCGAACTGGGAGGGCCCATACATAATCAAGGAAGATTTGGAAAACAAATCTTATCATTTAATAAACATGGATAGAGACGAGTTTCCTTGAGCTTGGAATGCTGAACATCTCTACCCATATTATCAATGAATATGAGTTTGTTTATCTAAATTTCTAAATTTTTATGACTAGTTACTAATCTCTGAATAAATTTTCAATAGAATACTATACCGAAAGTGAGCTATCACCCTTCTAATCTAGAAGTGAACACTCGCCCTTCTAATCTGGAAAAGGCATTCAACTCGACATACTTACAAAAACTTGGCATTATATGTAACCAACTATCCAACATTGTATACGACCAACTATTTAACACTGTATGCAACCTACTATTTGGCACCATATATGGCCAACTACTCGGCACCATATACGACTAACTATTCGACACTACATATGACCAACTACTCGGCACTGTATGTGATCAACTATTTGGCACCGTATATGGCCAACTACTTGGCACCGTATGTGACCTACTATTTGGCACCACATACGACCAACTATTTGGCATCGCAAACAACCAACTACTTGGCACCATATGTGACTAACTATTTGGCATTGCATATGACTAACTACTTGGCAATGTATATGACCAACTATTCAGCACAGCAAACGACCAACTATTTGGCATCACATACGACTAACTACTTCGGCACTGCATACGACCAACTACTTCGACACTGCATATGACCAACTACTCAGCATTGTATGCAACCAACTATTCAACACCGCATATGACCAATTACTCGGCACTATATGTGTTATGGGCAAAAATCGGCTCTGTAGAACAAGTCGACAACCCAATAGAAGCTAAGTAACCTGGCTCGCTGAGGACACCTAGTGGGCGTTACCTTGCTAATCGTGAAATGGTGAAACAGCGAGATCATAGGAAGCTTAGCTTGTCAAGCGATCAGTCATCCACTCAAGCTCGTCTTACCAAGAAGCAGTCCTGAGCTTGTTGAACAAATAACAACAACGACCTCGAGCCGAGAATCTTAGCTCAGAGGGACAAGCATATTGCCTTGCCAAGGGCTTGGCAAGGCCGAGTATTAGACAAACTCATGTCAAGCTTACTACCAACAGTGGCCCACTTGAAGACAACAGCCTGCAGAAGCTGGATTACAGGGGATTGTATTGTCTTGTACATTTAATACTTAATATAACAGAATTACAACTTGTAATCATTACATGTAACCCTCTTCCATTTATAAAAGGAAGGGAAAAACTCTTTAAAAGGAGGCTAAAGGAAGCTATGCCAGAACTCTATAAAATTTTCAAGATTAATACAAAGCTATCGTGGATGTAGCGTCCAGTGCTGTCCAAATTTAGCTGAACCACATTAAAACACTGCATTCCATTGTTTCTCTTCCTCTCCACCTTCTTCATCTTCTTCCCTTCTTCGTACTTCATAGACTAGAAAGCAGCTTGGGGTTCAAGAACCATATTCATTGGCTGAAATTTGATAAAATTGAATTTTATCGTCAACATTTTGGTGCTAGAAGGAGGGCCTATCTACTCTCTAAATTGCTTTTTTGATCGGCTACAATGGTAAGAAGAAGAGTCACCCAGAGTTTAACTACTCTAGTTGTTCAACCAGCAGACGTTTCTATTGCTAGAGCTTATCATCATCCTACTGCTGCCCTTGGAACTAAAAAGGCACAAATGCCCAACCAATCCTAGCCAGCACTTGAAAACATGGTAAAGGAGTTGGCTGAAACCATGAAAGCACTGGCACAAGCACAAACCCAGGGCACATAAAGGCAAGAGGAGATTGTGGCATAACTCTAACAGCTACGCAAAGAAGCTCAGAAGGAAACTCATGGAGATCGTGATAGTCAGTGACCTGGGGCTTGCAACAAGTGGAAAGCTGTAGCCTGCAACCTGAAATGTGAGGCCCACTAACGAAGGAAGTCCTCCAAAGGCTGAAATAGCTAGAAGAGTGCCCCCAGCCCCCAAAACAATTAACTCATCGTGAGGAGAGCTTTCCATTCTCTGTAGAGATTGAGGCGCAGCCCCTTCCGCAAAAACTTAAGGTGCCTGCGATCCCGCTATTTGATGGAAACAGTGACCCATGTGACCATCTGGATGTGTTCAATATCCAGATGGATCTTCAAACAATTGACCCTCTAGTCAAATGCCGTATCTTCCTGGCCACATTAGGAGGTATACCTCAGGCATGGTTCAGAAGCCTCCCCGCTCATAGTGTCAATGGCTGGGAAGAATGTCAAAGGAAATTTGTCAACTAGTATTGGGCACTGAAGAGGCAGCTCGTGCCTCCCTGCCACCTCATAATGATCTTCCATCGTAAGAACGAATCGCTGAAGGATTACATAGCCAAGTTCATGTATGAAGCCAACTCTGTAGAAAATCCCTCAGAGGAAAGCATCTTAAAGGCAATCTTGGTGGGACTCCGCAAAGATGAAAAGCTACACAAAAGCCTTTACGAGTCCTCAGCTCAAGATCTTGCTAAATTCTATAAGTGAGCTGCCAAACAAATAATATGGGAGGAAACCTTCGGTACGGAAGAATTCAGACCCAAGGGTGAAGTGTCTAGTGCTTCTCAAAGCAAGAAGAGGAGTGAAGAGAGCCAAAATTATGGCCCCAGTGACTAGCCTGCAAAGAAGGGAAAATCCGAGCGACCTCAGCCTAAGGGTCACTATGAAAGTTATAGCATTCTGTCTGATATGCAAGATAGGATCTTTACGACAGAACGAGACAGGGAAAACTTTGGGAAGCCCAAGCCCCTCTCGACTCCTAGAAAATTCAGGAGCAATAAAGATAAATTTTGTGCCTAACACGATGATGTTAGGCATAACACTTCGAAATGTTGGGCATTAAAGGATGCCATAGAAGATCTCATCAAGAGAGGTCAGTTGTAGGATTATATGGTGAGGCCGACAGATCGCTAGGCTCGGTAGACTTAGCAAATCGCTAATCGAGGGCAAGAGCCATCCATCACAACCATATTTTAATCCTGTAATATTATATTGAAGTAAATAAAAATATTTCAAATTTTTGTCTAATTGCCCAGCAAAACGTTTCATCCTACATAAATCCCGCAAAGAGCTATGAGCTCGCTGAGGTGCAGAGGTACTATTAAACACTTGAAATCCTACAAAGAGCTATGAGCTCACTGAGGTGTTGAGGCACTATTAAACGCTCAAAATCCAGCAAAGAGCTATGAGCTCGCTAAGGTGCGGAGGTACTATTAAACACTCGAAATCCAGCAAAGAGCTATGAGCTCATTGAGGTGCGAAAGCACTATTAAACACTCAAAATCCAGCAAAGAGCTATGAGCTTATTGAGGTGCAGAGGTACTATTAAACACTCAAAATCCAGCAAAAAGTTATGAGCTTGCTAAGGTGTTAAGGCACTATTAAACGCTTGAAATTCAGCAAAGAGCTATGAGCTCGCTGAGGTGCGAAAGCACAATTATTCACTTAAAATTCGGTAAAGAACTGTGAGCTCAATAAGGAGCAAAGATGTCAAAATCAACTCAGCTACCTGCCCAATAAGCAACAAAGTTGCCGTGGTGCAAGCAATAATTGTAGCTCTCATGCGAATGAATAATCACAGCTTGCATGCGATCTCTCCTTCCAGGCACAACTAGCATGCGACCTATCGAAATATTACTTGTTCATTACAAGGGTGCTTAGATGCCAAGATTCATTGACTGAATATGACCAATCAGTCACCAGAACATCTTACTCAACTACCCTTTACAGAAGAAGTACATTCAAAAAGAGCAAAACAATAGAGAAAAGCCCATTCATTAAAAAGCCTCACTTAATGAGGTAAAGTTTACATCAGGAAATCCAAAGTACAAGAACAAAAGCATAAAGCCTAAAGCTATTGTTGAAAGCAAAAAGCCAGCTACCGAGAGATGAACTCGCACCAACAGAAAGACTAGTAAGCCCGACTACTCCTGCTTAGCTGGTAGTTCCTCCTAGACCAGGCCCAAAGCAATTCAAAAAAGTGACAGGAGTCTGGCTGGCAAAGCTATAACACACGGCAAAGCCGTGAGGAGATAATCCAAGATCTGCACAAGACTTCCTAGGAGCCAACAAGATGGATTTTGTAGAGAAGTCACGTGCAATAGGCCATTCGCGCCTCCAAACGTTCTACAATAGACCATCCATGCCTCAAAGAACTTCATCAGAAGCCAAACTACTAGAGACATAGGGGCTTTACTACAGCATCCATCAGGCCATTCCCTGAAGAAGCAAATAATTGGCTGGGTTCAGTGAAAGACTCGACAAATAATTGGCTAGCCTAGATCAAACGATCCAGGAAAAATAAGGTTGCCATGCCAACGCCCACAGATTGTGAACAATAAGAAATATGGTCTAGAGCAGAATGAAATGATGAAAATGAAATCTGAAATGACAATATAGCCAAGCAAAGACTTTAACTAAAAGTGCGAACAAGGCTTTAGAAAAATTGCAACTCCCAATCCACAAAGCAAACTGAGAGTTGGGAGGCTTATGTTATGAGCAAAAATTGACTCCGTAGAACAAGTCAGCAACCCAACAGAAGCTAAGTAACCCGACTCATTGAGGACACCCAGTGGGCATTACCTTGCTAATCATGAAATGGTGAAACAATGAGATCATGGGAAGCTCAGCTCATCAAGCGATCAGTCATCCCACTCGAGCTCGTCTTACCACGAAGCAATCCCAAGCTCACTGAACGAATAACAACAACAACCACAAGCCGAGAATCTCAGCTCGAAGGGATAGGCATATTGCCTTGCTAAAGGCTCGGTAAGGCCAAGTATTAAACAAACTCATGTCAAGCTTACTGGCAAGAGGGGCCCACTCACAGAAAACAGCCTGTAGAAGCCAGATTATAGGGGATTGTATTGTCTTGTACATTTAATACTTAATGTTACAACTTGTAATCATTACATGTAACCTTCCTCCATCTATAAAAGGAGGGGAAAAACTCTTGTAAAAGGAGGTTGAACAAAACGAAGCCAGAATTCTGTAAAATTTTCAAGATTAATACAAAGCTACCGTGGACGTAGCATTCGGTGCCATCCAAATTTAGCCGAACCATATTAAATACTACATTCCATTGTTTATCTTCCTCTCCACCTTCTTCATCTTCTTCCCTTCTTCGTACTTCATAGACCAGAAAGTAGCTTGGGGTTCAAGAACCATATTCGTTGGCTGGAATTTGGTAGAACCGGATTTCATCGTCAATAATATGCGACTTACTATTTGGCATCACATACGACCAACTACTCGGCATCGTATGTGACCAACTGCTCGGCACCATATGCAACCAACTATTTGACACCTCATATGACGAAGTACTTGGCACCACATACAACCAACTACTCGGCACCGCATATGACCTACTACTCGGTACCGCATATGACCTACTACTCGGCACCGCATATGACCTACTATTCGACACCGCATACAACCTACTATTTGGTATTGCATATGACCTACTATTCAGCACTGCATACGACCTATTATTGCATATGACCTACTATTCGACACTGCATACGACCTATTATTCAGCACCGCATACGACTTACTACTTGACACCACATGTGACCTATTGGGCACCACATGCGACCTACTATTTGACACTGCATATGACCTACTACTCAGCACTGCATTCATGAGACCTACTTTGACATTCATCTTAACAATGACAAAGTTATTGGCTTGCTAAAAGAGGCCGATTGACCTACTAGACATCCATTTTAACTAATGTTCATTAAGTCATGGTTTGCAGGAACTCATTCATGTCAACTCACATGTTATTATCCGTAACCTACTGAATATCCAACTTAACATACTAAGAAAAGCAAGAAAATTATGTAAAATTTATTCAACGAGATGAATGTACATATAGAGGTAGAACAATACAAGGTCAAAATAAGCCTACAATTATGACGGCTTACAAAGAAAACTAGCTTCTTATAGGCTGAAAGATTGACGTATCTGACGAACAAGTCATCCATCGTTTGGTCAACCAAGTTGCTCTCAAACTTCTCCCTATTCCTTTCCCAAGGAGGTAAAAGAACAAAGATGAAAGAAATGAACCCATCAGCATCACCATGAGGAAATGAAATCTATACAAAACTTCCTAAGATCCTCAAAGAGGAATCATCCATGGGAATCTCCTATGCAGCAGGCCATACACACAGCAAAGCACTTCATCTAAGATCCGAACCATCAAGAACATGGGGGGCTCAACCAATGCACCCATTGGTCATTTTGAGAAAAAAGGAAAAGAGGTTCTCCTCACCTTATATAACTCGATCAACCTCATCGTTAGGTCAGGAGACTGATCAACTGCCCTTGATCTAATGGTCCAATGAAATGCTATGAAAAAATGTGTACATTAAATGCGAAAATGATAGCATGGGTAGGCACAGATGAAACGAAAAGGATAAGAGTCCGAATGACGGCACAGCAGATCGTAGTTGATGGCTTTTACCAGCAAACTACAGCTCCCAATCCACAGATCACACTGAGAGCTGGGGGTTAATGTTATGGGTTTTTTTGGAATCACATAAATGGGCTGATAGACGGACTTAACTAATAAAGGCCCAACTCACCCAAGATTAAGGTCATGGGGTCAAGACATCAGGTCGCTAAATACGAGCTAAAGTCACTGGTCAACATGAGTCAAAGAAGCCACCTCAGGTCGTTAGGAATAAGGCTTAGCTCACAAATCAGAATACATATCCACAACCAATAGTCCAAGGAAATCTATTTAGTTTCCTACTTTAATAGAGGTTTGTTATAGCCATCAACCCTTATCTATTATGTAATCCTAATCAAGTCTTGATATTTATCGTTATAATTTACATTCAAACTGTAACCCTCCAACCATTATAAAAGGAAACGAAATCATTGTACATGACACAATCAATCATCAGATACAAAATACTCAGCAAAGAGTAATAAAAGCCATGGACGTAGGGGTCAAGCTGACTTTAGTTAAACCACGTTAAAAATTTTTGGTGTCCCCCTATTCTTTCTCTCTCTCTCTCTTTCTTTTTTCACATTCAATCTGCAGTTTGAGATTTTGAACTTGGGTTGACCATATTCGACCTTCAACAACTATCTTTTTAAATTTCAATGTAGCCTAATGAATTAACTTATTTAGCCCATTTTAATCTACGGGTCAAAATAAAATGGATTATGTTATATACTAAAATAGCCTCGCAAGGACGAATCCCCGAGGAACCGAGGACCAGTCCTCGGCTCAAGTAAAGAGCCTCCGGAAGTTCAAACAAACGACAGCGAGTGCAACGATCGCCAAATCCTGCCTCGCTCATTTCACTTAACTATGGGCCGAAGGGTCACTCTCCGGCGACGGCGCGACTCAGCGACAATAGGCTCAAACATTGACTTAGCGATCGCTCCGCTCGAACTTGCCTACTCGCTACAACAAGCCTAAGTGGCTTCCCCCGAGGAGCCCTCGCTTGAGACAGCAAGGCACCTTGCCTGACATAATGGCAGCTACATACCTACATGTCAGCCTAAGAAAGCCTGCCTCACGGCCCATTGCCAGGGTATGGACTCCTTAGTGTCTTTTCTCATTTAATTGATGTAACACAACTGTAGTTAACATTTAATGCATAGCATTCCTCCTTCTTCTATAAATAGGATTACCTTGTTAGTAGAAGGAGAGAGGTCAATCTTGTAAACAATAACTTCTACATATTATCAATAAAATCTCCGCCGTGGACGTAGGGTCCGGTACTGCCTGGATTTGGCCGAACCACGTTAAAAATACTGTCATTCCTTCTCCCTCTTCCTCTGGACCATCTTCTACAGCACTTCAAGAGTGGCATTGATTCTTGAACCTTACATCCTATTGGCCGAAGTTTGGTTCCTATACACGGACCATATTTCGATGACAACATTTGGCACCGTCTGTGGGGATCTTCCACTCTTTGAAGTCTCCATTGCTGTTTAGCAATGGCCCGAGGAAGAGCAACTCGAAGTTCTACAGCTCCGGCATCTCAGCACA
>JANHAO010014141.1:0-15483 GCA_026873985.1 Saraca asoca | reverse complement strand
AAACAAAATACTTGAAGCTGGAAAAATCATATTCATCTGCCAAAAATATTCACATTGTAATTGCTTATCATCTAACTAATCCATCCTCAATCACAATTACATCTCTCTATTTTTTACAATGGAATGGAGGAACACAAATTCCAAGCTAACTGTTTCTCCAAAACCCAATTTACATCTTAAATGTCAAAAATCCTGTTCTTCAATCAGAATGATTACCTCCAGAAAATCCATAAGATTCTTCAGCATTTCCAGAACCAGAAGCTTCAAAATCTCCAGTAGTGATCTAAAATTTACAGAACCTCCACCATTTCCAGAACCCCCGCCATTTCCAGAACCTCCACCATTCCCAGAATTTCCAGAACCTCCACCATTTCCAGAGCCCCCGCCATTTCCAGAACCTCCACCAGTCCCAGAATTTCCAGAACCTCCACCATTTCCAGAGCCCCCGCCATTTCCAGAACCGCCACCATTTCCAGAATCTCCAGAACCTCCACCATTTCCAGAACCTCCAGAATCTCCAGCGTTTCCAAAACCTCCACCATTTCCAGAATTTCCTGAGCCTTCAGAATCGCCATTATTTGGAGAATCTCTAGAGCTATCAGAGCCAAAATGATCAGCATGAGGTTGCTCCTTCAAGACCATAGTCTCTATCTCCAACCGTATATTCTCTTCCTCCTGTTCTACCAATTCTCTCTTCAGCTTTGCGATCTTCTGTGCCGTTTCGCTTGTACGATCAATCACTTCCTCTCCATATACAGCATTCGTAAGATCGTCAAGCCCCTTAATAATATCTTGTAAATTCTCTTTCATCCCTTGCAGAACAGCCAATTTGGAATGCTTAAGCTTTTCTCCAATTTGAATCACACTACTTTCTCTGACGTTCTGCTCGGCAACAGCACCGGGGTCGCGTCGATTTTCCACATTTCCTGAATCTTCTGAATCAGAAACGTTTTGATCCACAAATTGAACTAGCCTCGCTATTGTATTTGTACGATCTTCGTACTCTGGGTCTAGTTTGAATCGTTCTTCATTCAACTTCCAACTACTGATCCTTCTCTGTTCGACGTTTTGCCTCAATGGGTCATCAACTTCTTCATCTTCAACCCAATCGTTTGTCAGAGCCTTGCTTCGGTTGTACCTTCTCTCATGGCACGGTAAATTACGCAGCAAATTGTGGACCAGAAATTCCCGTCCCTCGCAGTTCCTAAAGAAATTATGCTGCAGCAATTCTACAGCAGTGGGTCTACTTGATGAGTCTTGATGAAGACAAGAAGCCACCATCTTCTTGAAATCCTCTGTGAATTCCTTATTCTCGGCCTTCTGAAGCTTCTGAAAATCATGAAGCTGAAACCGCTTCCTAATCTTGGAAATCATGAATTTTGAGGATGGAAGTTGAGAGAGAGGAGGCCTTCCATAAGCTAACTCCAACGCAGTGATCCCAATAGCCCACATATCAGCCTTCTCTGTGTACCATGCATGAGAATCAGCAGCATCAGGATCCAACCAATATGGCCAGCCAAGATCAGCGTCCGCAATAATAGGAGGAGATGAAGAAGATGATGCGCCGTCACGTGAAGATAAAGAACATGATTCATACATTGATGAAGAGACACCATAATCAGCGAGCATGACCGACCCATCCGAGTGTATTAAAATATTACCAGCCTTGATGTCTCTGTGAAGACGGCCTTCGCAATGAAGATAACACAGACCCTTCAGAACTTCTCTGAGAACAATGGCGATCCAAGATTCTGGTAGACCATCACGGAAAGAAGAAGAAATTATGGATTGTAGAGATCCATGTTCCATGTAAGGCGTCACCACCCACAGCCTACCGTCCTGAATGACGGAACCGATGCATTTGGGGATGTTTGGGTGACGAAGCACAGGAAGCCTAAGTTTTCTTGCACGATCATTACGAAAAGCAGGCCTGGTTCGATCAAGATCGATGGCTTTGATTGCAACGCTGTAATTCGGGATGAAGACGATTCCCTTGTGGACAATGGGGGCGCCGTCGCCGATTCCACCTCCAATCTCGTCAACAATGACGACGTCGTGTTTGTCGTCCGAGCTTTCCATGGAAGGGTTGAAAGAAAGGATCTTGAGTGGGGGTGTGGAAAGTCGTGAGCTGGGTCTGCGAGGTTGAAGAAGATGATCGGAGTGAAACTCCCACTTGGAGCGACGATATCCGTCTAAGTTGAAACGAAACATGTTTGAGAGTATAGGCCTGGTTGGAGAGAGTATACGCAGAAAAGCTATATCGCATGGGAGTTATGATGGAATGATCTTTCTAGATGCCTATTTATAGGGAGAGAATGAATATACGGAGGGTTTGTGAGAAACGTTGAAGATAGAATTGCTCGCTTCCAGTAACTTCGAATCTTCTACAAAACGACTGCGCAGACGTTCTAATTAGTAATTATACAGTGATTTTTGTGTAAACGAATTTAACTCATTTTTTTAAAAAAATAAATATAAATATATATAATAAAAAAAGAGTTTCTCACTAAGCATGGATGTTAGGATCCTACATAGTACAATGAGTCAACTTAAACCAAATGAAGATATTAATATACTAAAATTACGAGTTATTTTTAAAACTATTTTTTATTATTAAATTATTTTGTGTGTCCAATTTAATGGTAAAAAAAGAAAAAATTAGATGTATTTATAAGTATCTGTTTTCAAGATTTACTTAGCAAATCAAGTTATTTCATAGATGGAGGTTAAGGATAACTAACAACTATATAAATTTAATCCAAGACAAAGTATATATTAACGTATTAAGATTAATTAAGTTTAGTAATTACTTAGGTCTCTTTATGAATGCAATTAAGTATTCCCGTAGGATAATTCTATGAAAAACTCTTAAAGAAAATGAGTGATTTCACCTATTATAGATATTTGTGTATTAATTGATCATATGAATGAAATAATTTCATTAGCGGAAGTTTGGGATCACCAACTACTACACTGTGTAATTAAGTCAAGTTAAGACAAGTGTAAATATAATATATTGTGCTGAGTCTAATTAAGCAAAGTAATTACCTTGATTTAACGAACTCAAAAATTAAAAATACATTATTCTCCTTTACAATATACGAAAATTATATGTAGCTCTTCTACAATTTGAAATCTTATTTTTTATTTCAATTAAGTATATTTTATTATAAATATGTTGACGGAGGAATCTAGTCAACTAGTAAAGTTCAGTTAAACCCCAAATTGCAATTCGATGAGTGTGGGGAAAGAGAGTGAGATAGAGAAGGAGGAAGAACAGGGGAGAGACACCGGAGTTTTTTAATGTAGTTCGGTTAAAGTCAGTTGATTGACCCCTACGTTCATGAAAATTTATTTTTTCATATAATTTGGTAGAGTTACAGTATTATGTGATTTCACTATATTTTCAGAGAATTTTTTTGTCTAGAATTGGCTTCTTTCTCTTTGTCCGTCAGTTCTCTCTTATACAATAATCTTAACCCCTATTTATAATTGCCAGAATGTATTCCAAAAAAGGAAAAATAATAAACTAATTACAAGTTGGCATTTGTAAGTTGGCCATGCAAGTTGATATCCGCAAGTTGGTCCCTCTCCAATTTAACTACAGTGAGTGAGTTTCGTCCTGCGAACTAGAGCTCATTGTCAATTGACTTGAGGTTACTGTAAGCATTGTTACCCAGTGACCTGAGCTTATACTTTGGCGATTTGGGTCTAGCGACCTCAAGCTAGGTTTTTATCAGTCGGACTTTATTTATTGGGCTTTTGTCAGCCTGTTTTTATGGTTCTAAAAATACTCATAACATTAGCCCCTAGCTTTTAGTTCGTTTTACGGATTGGGAGCTTTAGTCTGCTGGCAAAAGCTTGCGCTTGTAACTCTACAGTGCCGTCATTTTAGACTTCTGTCCTATCACTTTATCTACGCCAAGCATGCATTTAACATGCCTTTTTCATAACCATTGGTCTGTCAACCTTGCTATTAGTTGGACCATTAGATCAAGAGTAGCTAATCAATCTACAAGCCTATTGATAAGGCTAGGCAAGCCATACAAGGCACGAAAAAACTTTTATTTTTCAGAATGACTAGAAGAATGCATTGGTTAAGACCCTTATATTTTTGATTGTCTGAATCTTGGATGAGCCGCATATGGCCTACTATATAGGAAGTTCCCATAGACAATTCCTCTCTGAGGATCCTAGGAAGTTCTGTACAAATTTCATATCCTCCTCATGATAGTGCTGATGAATTTAGCTTTTTCACCTTTGTTCTTTTGCCTCCTTGCAAGGTGATCTACCCATTCGATTTTTCAAAGCGTATTGGGGGCAATAAGGCTGAGGGAAGAGCTCTTAGCTTAGAAGGAAGATAAGAAAAAGCTTGAGCAATAGTTTGCTCATTGATCCTCTAGCCTTCCGGGGTTCGGTTCTTTGAAGCCAGCCTTCCTTTTAGGACATGATAGCTGTAGGCTTATTCTGATTTGTACTTTAAATCTTCATATGTACATTCACCTTGCTGATTGAGGTTTGTAATGAACTTTATATAATGTTCCTGCTTGATTCTTCATAGTTTTCATAGTTGAATGCTAAGTAGGCTACATATAACACCTAAGCTGGCAAACTATGATTTCAACAAACTTTAGTCAAATAAGATATTCAGTTGGTTACAAATGATAATTTATACTGTAAATAGACCTAAGTTATCAAATCATGACAAAAGATATAAGCCGAGTTGAATGCTCGGTTGGTAGTATGAATGTGGTGTCAAATAGTAGGTTGCATGCATACAGTGCCAGGTAGTGGGTTGCATGCATGTCAAGTAATACGTCGCATGCAGTGTTAAATTGGCAATCTTGTTGCTTTAGCTAGCAATCTGGTTGCCCGATATGTTATGCTATAGCAATCGTGTTACTTAGTGGGTCATACTATAGCAATCTTGTTGCTCAGTAGGTCATGCCATAACAATCTTGTTACTTAGTGGGTTAAGTCTTGGCTCTAGCTCCCTTAATCAGGACCAAAAGTTGGAGTTGAATATGGGTGTAGATGTTCTGTATTCTAAGCTCGTGGATTTTCAGCTCTATTTGTTAAGCGATAAGCTCTGTTTCCCAAGTCTTCCTTATTAATGTGTGAGCTCTCCCAGTTTAGATGTAGCATCCTATCATTGGCCTTGTGAGGTCAGCGAGAATAAGGTGGAATATAGGATCACCAAATTTAGTTTGAACTCAGACCTTTCTATGTCATATTTTGCTGAAATTTCATTAAACACATAGTCATCAAATTTCAAGGAAAAGCATGGGTGCTTTTTGTTAACTTCTTAAATAAAATGACAAAATTATATGGTTTTTTATAGCATATGCTTGCTCTTGTTCTAGACCTTGCTATGGTTGTTGAGGTCACTGTCTTGCAGGTCGTACCATATAATCTTTTAAGCGATCTTTCTTGATCAGTTCCTTAATCACATCTTTGAGTGCCCAGCATTCCAAAGTATTGTGCTTGACCTCATTGTGGTAGGAGCAAAACTTGTTTGTGTCCCTGAGCCTGTTGGGGGTCATTAGAGGTTTGGGTCTCTTGAAATCCTCCTTATCTTTTTCTATTGCAAATATTCTATCTTAAGTGTCAGATAGAATGATGTAACCATCATGGTGACCTTGATGTTGAGGTCACTTAGTTCTGGCCTTCATTGTAGGCTAGTTATCAAAACTATCCTTGCCATTTTGGTCACTACTCCTCCTTTTATTCTGATTGGAGTCGTTTGCCTTATCCTTACGATCAGACTCCTTTGGGCTAAAGGTCTCCTCCAATATAATCTATTTGATGGCTCATTCATAAAACTTGTCCAAGCCCCTTACTGGAGACTTATATATGTTCTTATATAGCTTTCCATTTTTGTAAAGTCCCACTAAGATCATTGTCAAGATACTCTCATTGGAGGGGTTCTCCACATTTTTGACCTCGTACTTGAATCGAGTGATGTAGTCTTTTAACGATTCGTCCTTTTATTGAAAGACCATCACGAGGTGACAGGATGGTTTGAGTTATTTCCTTAATGCTTTATACTGGTTGATGAATCTTTTTTGGCACTCTTCCTAACTGTCAATGCTGTGAGCTAGGAGATTTTTGAACCATGTTCAAGACATGTCTTCTAGTATAGCTAGGAAGATAGGGCACTTGACCAGTGGATTGGTCATTTGAAGATCCATTTGAACATTGAATGCATCTAGGTATTTATATGAGTCACTATTCCCATTGTATTGCAGAATTGTGGAGATTTTAATTTTGTAAGGGAGAGGCTCTGTCCTACTTCTTCTAGTGAATGGTGTCATTTCTTCACAACAATCTTGACGATCATAAGCCAAAGGGCATTTTTCTAATTGCTTTACCCTTTAAAGCAATTCTTTAACCATCTAATTCTGTGTTCCAGATTGGTAGCTTGAATATCACTTCTTCCTTTTTCTTTCCTGGTCATGGGAATAATGACATGAGGCTTTATGCTTTTTCTGCTCGTGACTTGACGAATATTGATCTAACAAGTGTTCATGACTGGTCCTGTTCAGGCATTCAACTCGATGTGAACCTTCACGCTGCTAATTTTTGAGATACTCGTGAGCTGAACGATCCTTTGATTTTATCCGTGAGCTGGAGGGGTGAGCTAAATCAATGCATTGAAGGACACCTTTGGATGCAGTGACTTTGACTTGCTTTTGCATGCCCAGAGTTTGTGCCTGTGCCTGTGCCAGCACTTTAACCGCCTTAGTCAATTCTTTTACCGTGTTTTAAGCACCTGCTGATGTTAGTGCCATGTCTGCACTTCATTAGTCCTAGGAACAATAATAGCAGGTTGGCAATGAATCATTGTGGGCAAGCCAGCAGTAATACCCGTAGTGGGTACAACGGAAACACCAACCGCAGGAAGAACTGGTTCCCCCTACTAATCTACATGACTTTCCAATTAATCAACTTGAGTGTTTGAACTTCTGGTGATTCTTCCTCTAGCCATCATAGTCGTACGAAGAATCAACCAAAAAATAGTATGGGGCCCTTCCTCTAGTGCCAAAATGTTGATGATGGAATCTGGTTAACCAGTAAAGTTTAGTGAAACCCTAAACTGTAATATGGTGAGTGTGAGGAAAGAAAGGGAGATGGAGAAAGAGGAAGAATAAGGGAAAGGCATCGGGAGTTTTTTAACGTGATTTGGCTAAAGTCAGTTAATCAACCCCTACATACATGGTAGTTTATTTCTCTATATAATTTGATAAAGTTATAGTATTATGTGATTCCACTATATTTTCAGAGAGTTTTCTGTCTAGAATTGGCCTTTCTCTTTCTTTGTTTGTCAGTTCTCCTTTATACAATAATTTTAACCCCTATTTATAATTGCTGGGGTGTATTCCAGAAAAGAAAAAATAATAAACTAATTACAAGTTAGTTCTTGCAAGTTGATATCTACAAGTTGGTCCCTCATTGGGTTTAACCACAGCGAGTGAGCTCCGTCCTGCAAACTAGAGCTCATTATCAATCGACCTGAGGTTATTGTGAGTATTGTTGTCCAGTGATCTAAGCTTGTACTTTGGCGATTTGGCTCTAGCAACCTTAAGCTAGGTTTTTATCAGTTGGACTTCATCTGTTGGGTTTTTGTTAGCCCATTTGCATAGTTTCAAAAATACCAATAATAAAATATTTCTTAAATATTTATTTCTTAAATAAAAATATGATTTATAAGTTAAATAATATTGAATTACTATATTATCCTTAATATAAGAGTAACCTTTTATGAAAATTATTTAAAAACTAAAATAAAAATCTATAATTTTATTTTATTTTTCTTCTTTCTTTTTCTCCTTTACTACAAGTATCAACATCTAAAAAAGAAATTATTTTTTTTAGAAAGAGATCAAGGCTGTTAAAGATGAGATTATAATTCTTCAATCTATTATTTTTTCCTCTTTATTTTTTCTTGATTTTTTGTGTTTTATTTATCCATTTTTTTAACTTTTTTCTTTATTTTTATATTTTCTCATGATTTTTTTCTTTTGGACTTATTTGTTAAATATATAATTTTTTATTATTTTTTATATGTAAGTAACAATATTTTAATTTTTTTAGATATGAATCTTTTTTTTTGTTAATTTCTCATAATAACACATTATTTGGATGTTTATTCCTAGATATGAGCTTAATTTTTTTTTTGTATGATAAAAACTTTCAAAACCACTATTAACACTTAGAGACTTAGTAAAAAAATAATTGTGTAGATTTTTCAATACAAAACACAGAAATTAATTTTAAAATTGAAGACATGTGTTTATATAATGAAAGTATGGGCAAAGTTGGGATATATATATATATTTGTAAGAACTCCTTTGACTAACCACAAACAAAAGATATTATGCTAGGAGACAGAAAACACTTAAATAAGAGATTATGTAATGAAATTCAAAGTTTAAAGAATATTCGTATAAGATTTAAAATTAAAGAGAAGATTTGTATATTTTTCCTAAATTTTAGGAGATGTGAGAGTATTTTTTTCTCCAAAATTTTAGAAGTGGGGTGACATCTATATATACACATAAGAATTTTAAATCTTTATATTTTTTAAGAAAAAGGTTGATTAGAATAAAATTAAAGATATTAAACAAAAAGCTTTAAATGAAAAAAGGATGTATATTATTACTATGGATTTTGTCCGGTTGCATCCTAAAACCTTAGGCTTCATTTGGCATACTGCATAAAATAGTATAAGGATCATTGTATTATATATGTATAAAATAAATTACTATACTATAGTATTTTTGGCCTGTTATTGTGTAAAGATTTATATCAAATTAGCTTGTATCGCATGTGATACATAAGTGTAATTAATTTTATTTAGTAACAATTTGTATTATGAATTTATATTATAAATTATAATATATTCAAATAAATCATCATCTTTTTTTTTACCATTAGATAACTATATAATTAATATAATTATATTCATGTTAATTGTGAAATATTTCAAATTAGCTAAATTTATTATTTCAATTTTTTTCATATTTTCAAAAATATTTTCTTAATATATTAATACTTAGATGAATTTATTTATAAGTTATTTTGTTTAAAAATTTAAATTATTTACTTTATACTAGAAGATTTAATTATTTTCATAACCAATATATTATCTTCAAAACATATATATTTTAGAAATATTTTTTATGAAATTTCAAAAATATTTTAAATTGAAATTGTGATAAGTATTAAAAAATGATAAAAATTTAAAAAAAAAAAGGAACTATCCAATATCAAATTTAGTATTTGATATTTAAAAATAATATGAAAATTTAAAGAGTGAGAATCTTTAGATAGACATTATCTTCTAAATTATAATTAAATATTACTAATTATATGTTGAAAAGTATTTTCTTTCTATTTAAATATAATTATTTACTTATATATAAATTATTTAATGCACACATAAATAATTCAAATTGAAATCTAATAATAAATTTAAATTGAAAATCAAATGTAGATAATTTTATTAAATATTTTATTTTAAAATAGATAATTTTTTTAAAGAATAAGGATATATAACATTTATTAAAGTCATTTATAGTTTGAAAATTAAAAAATATATTATTAAAATTATTTAAATTTTGAATTATGCAAATCACTAAAATCTTAAAATATTTTTAACTTTTATTTTTAATATTAAATATTTAAATATAATACCACTAAATTCTAAGTTAAAAATTATTTCAATCATATTAAAATGGATATCAAAATTAAATAAATAAATAAATAAATAATTTAAATATTAAAAATTAGGAATTAAAATATTATTTGATAATTCAAAAAAATTAAAAAATTAAAATAATAATTCAATAATTTAATAATAGTAAAATTCAAAAATTAAATTATAAATCAATTATAGATGATTCAAATAAACAATTTATTGTTAAATTAGAAAAATATAAACGTTGTATTAAAATTTGAATTGGAACTGAAAAGAAAAAAAAATTAAAAATTTTTCTCAGTTGCTCTCTCTTAACAAGTGAAAAATATTTGCTACATAATGACATTTGATTAGGAGTGAGTGCTACAACTTCTATAATATTAAGAAGATTATCATATCTTTTGTTTGTTGTCATTTTATATAAGAATGTACATGCTTAAATAATAATTAATTTGATAAAAATATTTTTTGATATCAAGAGCCAATAAATATCCTAAATGAATTTGAAACATATAGATAGACCAAAATACCTTCCAATAATTAATATTTTTTTAAAAAATATGATAATATAAATTAAAAATTTACATTATGATAATAAAATAGCATAACATGTTTTAATATATACATAGATATGTATGTGTGCATGTATGTATTAAGTTTATAAGGGCTTTTACTATCCTCTAACATGGCGCAAACCCTACACTTGAACCTAAATTGTCACCCTTAAAAAAATTATAAAATTAGAGAGAGATGAGCCATAAAAAAATTCTTTTGATTTTAATAATTTAGGATTTATTTTAACAAGAGACATGATAGTATAAAATAATTGTTTTAATTTTAATAATTTATAATTTATTTTAATATTATTTTATTAGTCAATATCCTCTATCTCGTGAAATAGATACTCTTATAAGGAATTTAATATAAGAAATGAGATTTTTTAAAAATTCTAAATATAATATATATCCTTAATGTATCATTTATCCTATATTATTGTGTCTTTTACTGTATGTCAAAAAAGACTTTAGTATCTTAGACTGACCTTAAAAATCAAAATTTATTCATGTAATCAAATATATATGGACTTAAAAAAAAAAAGAGTTGTCTATTCCATCTGTCAGTTGCAAATAATACTTTATTAAATAATTATTATATTTGTTTCTTACTAAATAGTCAAGGATATTTTTCATGCATATCAATTTCTAATTTCCACATGGCCTCTTGTTCATCATGTCCACATTACTTTAGCCATCGAAACTTCTCTAGATCTTAGTTTTCAAACTTGTCCATCAAGAACAGCTATTGATTGCTCCTCATAGGTCAATTTGGTGTCCAATTGGACTGGTTCTTTCTATAGAAGGTCACCATTAGAAAACATTCTACAAGTCTGACAATGCAAAATCTTTCCTAATTGACTCAATATACCAAAGACCAAAATTTAATTGATGCATAAAAACAAATACTTTATTAAATATTTGTCAAAAATCTAGCAAAGTTTCCTCTATTTTTGGACTTCTAGGCACAAGGCCTATACAACAAAAAAGGACTACATGTCTTATACAAAACCTATACTACAAAATCAAATTCACAACACCCAGACAACATAAGACTATACTTACTGGGCTTCATTCAGACAAAACACATATGCATTACCACTATAACAATTGCTAATGTTACACCATTCATATATCTTTAATCTCCGCAAGATGTGATCTACTTGATCAGTCAGTAGATCCAGAACCAGGATGGTGTGGAGGGATTATAGGAATATCTTCTAACTCTAAAAAATATAGAGAAAAAAAGAGTAAGTTTTATAGAAACTCAGTGAACAGATAATTCCATGAAAACTAAGATTTTTGGTAACTTCACAAAAATAAAATAAGTAACAATATATAATGCTATAAAATAATTATTGTAATGTAAACAAAGGAAAGTTCAATATAATTTTACTTCTCTAAAATTTTTCCAGCTCTTAAATAGCAAAATATTTCATAATAACTATTTTATCTAAATATTATTAGGATCTAATGAGTAATTCTTACAAGCAACTGGCCTAACAAATATCACATACGAGAACCAAGGTCAAATCCCTAATTTAGTCAAACAAATGTAATTGGGGTCAAATCCCTTTTGAAGGTGAAAGTCAAATGCAAGACCCCCATATCAAATATCATGTTAAATGTATCACATATCTCCGCCTACCTTATTGCTCCACCAATTCTCCCCTCCTTATTTCTCCAGCAAATATAGTATACATAAGTGTACTTGAGAGTTTCCAGGGAATTACCAATGGAGCCAGAATTCCAAATGATCAAATATTCAGAGAAATATTATGCTATCAAGCCTATTCACAAATACAAGACATTTTATTCATGTCAAAATATCAAATATTGGAACCTATCATCAAATATTCTTGGTAACATAAACTACATGTTTATTCAATAAATAACAACATAAAATCATTTATTGTAAAATGCATAATTTCATCATGGTAATTCATTTCCATATATACAACATACAATATAAATTTTTAAAGTAAGCTAACATAAAAAAAAAAAACAAATCAAATCTTTCAGTAAAAACCAAAATGTTCCATATAACAAAATTATTTCCAAATGGGATTTACAAAAAGGATAGGATCATCTACTCACTTTAAGGACTTCTCAATTGATTAAATTTTCCAAGGAAAAGATCACAAAGTGCCAAGTCACTAACTTGAGAATTCAATTCACTCAACCTATTCAGGTATAATCAGTATTAAAATTAATCCTTGGACTTAAATTTGAAGTTTTTTACTTAAGCACAACTATCCTATATTGGTATTTGACTACAATATATGAAGAAGAAAAAATATTCAAATCAACTGCAGAACTACCTACTTGGATAATCAGTTGGGATTAAAAAATTTGATGTTGATGGGCTCAGTTCTTTGATGGAAATATTATTGAAGCAAAATAACAAAAAGAATTTTAACTTCATCAACAGTAACATATGAGGGTTTCAAGTAAATTTCTTGAAATCTTGAAGTAAGGTTATTATAAAATAAATTTTTTATTCTAGGAATACTCACCACCCTTCAAAGTGGAGGTGGGAAGTTCAACTTATGCCAGAATGCCACCGGTGTGCCGATTGGAAGTGTTGATCAAATTGTCACCAAAGCATGGGAGAAAGGAAGCTGCTGGATGGTGGGCAAAATGGAAGACACTGGAGAAAAAGGAGAATGATGGAGGATCATCGGAATTCGTCAAACGACAACAAGCCAGAGTGCAGCAGATCACCGAAGCATACGTGAAGCTAGGGGAAGAAATCAAGAAAATTCTGGAGTGCACAAGAAGAAGAAGGGTGGCTAGAAAAATTATATATCCTAAAAGAAATGGGGTAAATTATACTTCGACTCTATCAACTTTTCACCACCTTCAATAAAGTCCTCCTGAAAAAATTAAAATTATGTTATGACCTCAATGAAAATCTTAAAAACTACATTGCAATCCCTTTGAAAGGTATTTCTTATTTATTTTTGTTTTTAAGGTATTACAAATTGGTCCAATAGAGTTGCGGTAAGACAGATTCTTATTTACATTCTAATCAGAACTATAATTGTCCTATTACAATTTCAAAATAGTTCTCTCTCCCTTTTATACTAGGACATGTGAGAAGAACGCTCGTCATGGATGATTCACTTTAATGAATTTATATTGAAATATCAGGTACATATATTATATGTGAATTCATTGTTTTGTACAAATGTAAATACTTTCTAACATGATATATAGGTTTGATTATTGATTAATATTTTTTATCGATTATAATATTAAAATGTCATTTGTTTTAAATCTTTGACATTTTCACATCAATAAATACTTCATAGCACTATACTATTTTTATCTGCCTCTTCATCATTTTCACTTAAAGAGAGTGAATCTTTTCACTGAACAAAATACTCTCTTATGCAAGAACATTTCCAAACAAAACAAAGAACGAATCTTTCAATCTAAAGATAAAGAACGAATCTTTCAATCTAAAGAATTTTTCTTATTTTTTAGAGAATAGATTCTTGCTTCTATAACAAAGTGAATCCGTTTCGTTGGAGATTGTCCCTACATCAACTAAAGCAATTTGCACTTGAAACAGCAAAGAAGGAGCGATTCTGCCTACTTTGATAGGTGAATATGTGTTTTGGACACCCTTTGCAGTATCCCCTGTTATTAAACTTAGACGAGCAGAGGTTCATGGATTTACTAAAATTAGCCAATAAGAGAAAAGGGAAATAATTAAAAAAATCTTTTGGGCTTTAATATCAAATGTGGGTCCTTCTAGAATTTGAAAGGAGCGTGGACAGCCAAGTTTGCATTTTTTGAATAGCTGGTTTTTATGCTATAATCTGCATGTGGATTCTCTGCTGCCCGACTTGCGCAGCTCGCGTTTTGACGCTTTTTTTGCCGCGCAGCCAAAACGCACAGTATGGTATAACTATACCTGTACACAGCATGGTGAGTTTATTACATTGAATTACCTTCAACCTCACCACTTTTCGCCCTGTTTTGCATGACAAGGAACAATAGTGATAACTGAACTGACAAGTAATTTATCCAAAAAAATTAGAATAGACTTCATATGAAAGAGATGATAAAAGTGACAATCAAACTTGAGTTCCTTATGTAAGACCTGCGGTATTACTCGTGTCTGTTTAACTATGACATATCAACCAATGAATGAAAGAAACATGAATGTCAAAGGCATGAAATATTCCAATAAGGAATAGATTCTTATAAGAAGTCTTTTCAGGAAGGCTTCACTGGTTGTCATGTAAAAGACACAAGAGGTACTATTCAAGTGTTAAACCAAGACCCACATGCCAAATAGAGCCAATTTACATATCAAGCACTGTCCATCAGACAGCCACAGAGAGCTTTCAACATCCGTAATTTTGTTATATCGCATTTATCCTTTGGTTAGCATGTTTTTCACTATTTTCAGAATAGCAAAACAGCCATTTTTCATATTTCTAATCACAATTATTCAGTTAATATTTAACATAATTGCCAGAGCAACATTGCATGTCACTCGGAGAGTGATTCTTACCCACTGTTGAAGGCCTTTGGCATGGGCGTACTACAGAAAGGAATGGCCATTTCTTTCTCTCTACTTTTCCTTTTATCTAAAGTCTGCCTTCTCTGTAGACTGTAGAGGACTTAAAAACATCATCACTAGTGCCTGAAACTGAAGTCAAAGGGTGCAACGTTCTCATTGGTCAAGATAGTTCAGAAACCATAAAATAGTTACTGTATAATTATCACAGCTGCTGCATGACCAAGCTCATATTAAGTTTATAATTGTATTACAAAATTCATTTATTCAGAATTAGATACAATTCACAGAATTAAAGCCAAACCCAGCTAAAATTTAGACAAGAAATAGAGACTTAAACTAAGTTTAACACCAAGACAGTGCCACAGAAATATGAAAAATATAGAATCAAAGTAGAAATAATTATGTCGCTAGAATTTGAAAAAAATTTAACGTAGCTGTGTAGTGCGTAGAAGCAAGTAGGAAATCATTTCAATAGAAAAAAATAAAATATCGAATACAAGGTATTTCAAGCAGCAATTGTATAAGCAATGAACTAATTTCCATGAAAATCCAACAGATAGATCAAGCAAATTCCAATCCAAGATTTTGAATCGAATCTGAAAACCCATTTATCCTGGAATTGAAAATTAGGAGAATCGAACAACGGGGAAAAGGAAAATAAAAGAATGATAATAGGGAAAATACCGGCAACA